>CM064882.1:18829764-19080136 GCA_003313485.2 Penstemon barbatus | reverse complement strand
ATTGATAATAGAATCATCGATAATAAGCATGTAATTATTCTCCTACTCTTCCCCTGCTTCTTTGAGAACTTTGATAGTAAGTTGACTGATAGATTTTCTTCTTTTGGGACAAGCTGGATATATAATTTTTCGAATCGTGAGATCGAATTTTTTGCCAAATCCAGACAACCTGCTTCGCTGAACCCACTGGTTTCGCCCATGGCTTTTACCTGTTAATGAACAAAGTCAGAATTTGTCAATACATAAACTGGCTTTACCTTTGCTTTTCCGACCATCCCTAGTCCTGTGAGCCGTGCTTTGAGCTCTGTTTCATTGCTTGCGACGATGCAACTTGGATCTTTATCCTTGGGTTCATGATTCTTAAGGGAATTTCCAGAAATTAAAAGATGCTTCTGCAATTCTCTTCCTTTTTTGGTTGGAGAGTCATCCTCGTGTTTCCATTTAGTCGGGATATTCCCTTCTTCAATCATGCTTACTTCATTGGTCGCCTCCTTTCCCCATCTTTTCAAACTGTTTGAGGGTTGATTAAGCGCGTGTTGGTTGATTTCCGGAACGTCCTTCGAGCCCCAGATCGAAATATTCGCGTTCCTCTGCAATAATACCAAGAGCATGGTTTCTCCCGCTTCCTTCAACTCTGTTGCGCCCTTGGTGAATTTATCAAGGGATCGAGAAAGCAGACTCACTTCCTTATCATCGGGTGCTACCATGGTCGCATCAATGGTCCCTCCTTTCTCTTCTTGCAATTTTACACAATCGGGAACTGGAGTATCCGTCCCTGGTTCCGACTCAATTACTTTCCTCTTACCCAAGAGCTTGGGTTCCAGTTCCTTCTGTATGCTTAGAGATGAACTATAACATTGCCAAGCCATATATTGGTCATTCCTCATTTCTCCTACCCCTCCCTCGGTCGGGAATTTTATCTTTTGATGGTAGGTAGATACCGCTGCCTTGAAGACATTTAGAGCTGGTCTCCCTAATATGGCATTGTAAGCGAACGGAGTGTCCACTACCACGAATTTGATCATCCTTGTTACATTATTTGGCTTGCTTCCTAGAGTCATGCTCAATAGAATGGTCCCAAGCGGAACAATCTCCGATCCCCCAAAACCGACCAAAGGAGTGGTTACCCGATCCAGATGCGGGTGACAAAGATTCATCCTTGTGAGAGCTTCCGATGAGATAATGTTTGCCGAGCTTCCATTATCGACTAGCACTCTTTTAACCTCAAAATTAGCAATCTTCAATGTCAACACCATGGAAAAATCTGGATCGTCTTCATTTGTATCCCAATTAACATCCGAAGGTCGATCGGCCTCACTGAAACTTATAACTTGATTTTCTATGGAGGGAAACTCCAAGGATAGAATTTCCCTCTTCGTAGAGACCCCAGCCCTTATCGACCTCAACGTTCTTTTTCTAGCATTTCTGCTATCTCCTCCTGCTGGTCCGCCAGCAATCATGTTTATCACTCCATTTGACCGCTCTTCCATCTGATTTCGAACCTGCCTTTGTTGAGTATTAAACTTTCGCGGGCTTCTGGACCTATAACGATTGTTATAGTTGCCTCCTTTGACAAATTCTTTGAGTTTTCCTTGTGCAATTAGTTTTTCTATCTCGACTTTCAGTTGGTAACAGTTTTCGGTGTTGTGCCCCCGAGCCCGTTGGTATCGACAGTATTGGTCATAACACAACGCACCTGGTCTAGCCTGAGTGATTTTTTGAGCCTCGGGAATCAAATTTCCTTCTTCTAACACAGTTAACACTTCTTCCTTTGAACTGTTAAGTTCGGTAAACTGAATTTTTCCCGGTCTTGGAGGTCGAGTTCGTTCATAAGGAGATCCATAGGAATTCGATCCTTGGAGCGGCATATGTGGCTTATAAGTGTTGATTCGCTGCCAAACAGACCCTTTGTTCGATCCTCCGTAATCACCAAGTTTCGGGATAGGAGCCCGATCTTGTTTCTTGTTGAGAAGAAGTTTCCCAGTGTGTGAACTCTTTAACTTATTCATCTCTTCCTGAATTATGTATTTCTCAGCGATCTCCATTATTCGTTCGAAGGATTTCGGTTGTTTTCTGTACAAGGCGTTTCCAAACTGAGTGCTCCTTGTCAGCTCGAACATTAGAGAAGATAAATATTCGATCTGCGGGGTATCAACTTTAAGTAGTTCGATACTGAACCTCGCTAACCATTGCCTCAACGTTTCTTCTTCCAACTGTTTTACGGTCCCCAAATGATTCGCCGGTAATCTCGGTTTCCTTTGACTAGCAAATTGGTGTTTTAGTTTGGCGCAAAATTCCTCGAAGGAAAATATGGAGTTAGGCGGCAACTTTCCGAACCAATCGAGGGCAATTCCCTCGAAGGTAGTAACCATGATCTTGCAACAAAAGTCCTCTGAATGTCCGTATAAGTTCATCACATTAATAAAGCTGTTAATGTGTTCCCCGGGGTCGGTAGTCTCGTTATACCGTGGTAGCCTGGTCGGTACCGTTTCCGCATTTCGAGCTTCGCGTATTTCTTGACAAAACGGCGAACAACGCATGATACTGTTCGAAACCTCCCTATCTCGTAGATTTTCTCTACTCGGAACGTTTCCCGCTCTCCTGGCAGCACGATTGCCGCGAGGAATCTCTATTAGCGTATCTTCCTTCTCCAACTTCTTAGCTACTCTCTCTTGCACTATCCTTTCCAGTTCGGATTCAGTAATTCTTTTGTAAGGCCATTTTTTGCCTCTGACAGCACCAGAAGGGTGGCTCTCCCCTACTACTGAATCTTCCACATCATGTACTGATTTTGGCGGGATTTCTGACCGGGCGTTGATTTTCGATGGTACGGCTCGAGGAGGGTTTATTGTTGGCGCGTGCGATATAGATCGTAGTACACTATTCTCCTTCTGGATGTTCGAAGATGGTGTTTCAGGTCTCCCGTGAACTGCTGGCTGATCTACAGGTGATTGATCAGCCCTTCCACCGTTCAGAAATTCCCTGCACATCGTGCCTATGATGGACCTTAGATCACCAACGGTCGTGTGAATTGGAACATTATCCTGCGGAACAACTGGTGGAATCTTTGGTTGTTGAGCCACGCGCGACAGATTATCAGGCTCATTGTTGACCGAATTCTGTGCTCCTGCTGCATGGGAAGGTTCTCCTCTGATATACGTATTTCTCCTCGTAGTAGGCATATTTCGATCTAATACTCGAATAAGGCCCCTCGGTGGGCGCCAATTGATCTTATGTGTTTTCGTTTGTTCGATCTAGGTGGTGTAAAGTGCCATACAAGTGCTCGTAAATAGAAGAAAAAGATCAATAGTATTTGTATTCAAGATGTTTGAGTACAAGTTACAAGTATGGAGAGTCCTATCCGAGCATTATAGGATGCCGTACAAGCTAAAAGGTGAAATACATATAAAACTGCCTATGCTATTCTTCCTAAGTAGCTCCGAGCAGCAACCTCGGAGGAAGAGCACCTGGGAAGTTGTGTCGTCGTCATAAATGCTAGGGTATTTATAGCTGAGATGATGGGCTTTCTGACACACTTGCAGGAGTACTTTTTCGGCCCGCTGGCTTGGGCCTGGGCTCGGCCCAACAGTAACCTTCGACCTCGGGTTCTCTTTCCTGGGTCGAAACAGATCATTATATGCCCCGACTCGGTTCGATACTTCCGAGGACGGAACTTGTGTTGTTCGATCCATATAGGGCTTGCCAAAAATAGGGGATCCAAATTATCCCTCATCAGATCTGGAAAATCATAGGTAGAATAAGACATGGGGGTAAACCACGTCAAGAGACAACATAGCAGATCCACTAATTAAGTCATAATCACAAAAGGGTTCGACGGACATCTTGAGAGAGATGGGCCTTAGAAACGTATGTGGTTGGCTTTAGGGCAAGTGAGAGATTGATAGGATAGTGCCCAGCAAGCCAACAAATATAAGCTTGTTAAGGAACTTCCTTTAGAAGCAATCTTATGATTCATAAGATAATACGCCCGTTTATTCATAGTACGTGAATTAAACAATGGCCAACTTCATCTCTCACGAACTTATCTAAGCGATTGGATGAAACCCTGAGATCACTCATGACTAAGGGACTATTCACTTCAGTATTGGGTGCGATTAATCATGAAACAGTCTCAAATGTCGTGATCTCAAAAATGTTCCAAGTCATAGATTCATATCGAGATGGGGTATCGAATGAATCGTCAAGACTTGTAGGATTATGCATGATTCACATGAAGTGCATTTGTTGTCGATTCATGAACAAGGCATTGAATGCTAGTGCATATGACTAGGTGGATCGATAGGGGATCGAACGCATCGAACGACCCGAACAGAGAGACCCATCGTGGAAGTGCGTAAAGCATATCGGTAATGGGATGTCTCTCAAGACTTATAATAGTGTACGATTTAGTCCTTTGACTTGAGATACTAGGGCGAATTCGGTACACGGGAATACGTACTTTGATTTAGGAGCCGATCACATAGCTTGGTCATTGTGCGACTACTTTGGGTGCGTATGAACGTGTGCGCGGATGGTTAGTACTAATATAGGATCTATCGACTCATCCTGATAAGATGAGAGAATTTCCTTTACGTTCTTAGATAATGATATCCGAGGAATCTGCGGCCGCATTCAGTGACGGATTTGGAAAGGGGTTTCAAAATTTAGCAGTCACATTAGAATTATTATCCTGAATTAGAAAGTACAGAATTGAGATGATTAGAGGTGCCGACCAATTCACACACCCTAGGTCTCAATCGGGAAATTAGTCGCTAGAAGGACCGTATGTACATGGCATTTATAAGAGTTGGAGGTTCACAAATATCAATTCACCTGAAGTTGGGCCTCATGGGCTTGTGGCTAGACATCGACCATGAGGTGTGGGTACTCCTGAATTAATAAGGAAATTAATTCTGGAGTGGTCAGTTAAAGTGGTTAATTGATCGGAGTAATTAATTACATATTAATTGCTCACTAATTAAATCACAAAAGTCGTGGGCCTACTGCCAATTGATAATGAACCTAGAGGGTCACACACAATACAGTTGGACAGTGACAGTCTGAAAGGAAACAACTGATTTAAGAAATTAAATCAATAAATGAATTAAAGTATTAATTCATGAAGAAGAATAATTAATTAGAAGTAACTAATTAATTAATCAAGAATTAAAGTGTTAATTCAAAATGGAGAATCATTAATTAGGAGTAACTAATTAATGAATCAATTGGAATTTTTGATTGATTAAATCCTCAATTAAAGTATTAATTGGAAAGGATTAATTAATTAATAGTGGATTAATTAATTAAAACACATGGGCCGATCCATATGTAAGTTGATTGATCTTTGATTAATTAATTTAAGCATATGGGCCAATCATTGTAAAGATAAATTAATCTAGGATTAATTAAATTTTACATGGGCCGATTTTAGAACAATGATCAAATTACTTTGGGATTAGTTAAGAGCATATGGGCTGATTTTATTTAATTGAGATGGCCGATTTTTGCTTGGGAGATAAGTCTTGAATTAATATTGATCATGTTTGATTATGATAGGGATTAAAAGAGATTTGTTATCTTGTGTAACTAGGAAAGAGATTGAGATATATCTTGCTTCCTAAAGTGATAAGATTATGTATATCTTGTTTCTTGATAAGGAGAGATCCTTTCAAGATATGATACCTATTAGGAGAAGGAGTCTTCTAATCAGATATCTATAAATACTAGATACACATAATCTAATCATAACCTAAGAATAAGAAAAGATTGAGAAAATCAAAACACAAGAAAAACAAAGGAGGCCGAAAATTTCAGCCCCCTCTCTCGCCCCTACTGCATAGTCGAACACTGTTAAAAATCGCCCACCCTGTGTAGGATTTTTCTCCAAGTTTTTCTTCCCGGATCTGAATCCAATTCCTGACGAGACAATTCCTTAATCCTAGTTCTGAGCCTGGGGATTACGCTAAGTTACTCAAATCCAATTGGTGTGGAATTTCTCTAGAGGCACAACACTTGGGGTGCTCTAGTGAACAACTGAAGACCGGAGAAAAACCACCACCTTGCCTGTGGTGAGGTAAAATAGCTTTTACCTTCTTATTTATTTTTAGTATATGCTTGCCGAAAATAAATTCAACCTTTATTCATATGTGCTAATAAGAAACCCTGGGATTTGGTGTATAAAAAAATTTTAAATTCCGCACTGTTGTAGCTGACAATTATACCCATAAAAACCCAACAACTTCTCAGCTTTAGGATATGGACAGTCTCTGATGAAATGTCCCAATTTCCTGCAGTTATAGCACATTAGTTTGGATTTATAAGAATCCTTATCTTGAGAAGAAGAAGTAGGGTTAGAAGTAGAAGCATTGATGTATTTGTTCTTCATTTTTCTCTTATAGAACTTCTTGAAATTGTTCATCAGCAATGCAACGTCTCCAGCTGTGTACTCCTTTTTGATGAGTAGTGTGGCTTCATCATATGAGTCCACTTCTTTACTTTTGTGTGCTGGTCGTCTTGGATTTTCAGCAGCAACTAGGACAGTTGTGGGGCCTGAAGTTGAGGTTTCTTCAACACCCATTCTTGGCAATTTATACTCATATGCCTTGAGTACTGAGAACAGCTCAGTAAGAGAGATCTTTCCCAAGTCTATTCCATGGTTGTCACCTTCATGATGAACTTTGGAGGCAGAGCCTTTAGAACTGTGACGGTTATCTCCTTGTCAATGAAGGTTTTTCCAAGGTTGAGAACTTCATTCAGTGTCCTTGTAAACCTTGTATCCATCTGGTCAATGGTTTCAGCAGACTTCATCTTGAAGTTGTCTAACTTTTCCAGAGCAACACTCAGCTGATGCTCTTTAATGGCGTCGTTACCTTAGCTCATATCATGGACTTTGTCCCACATCTCTTTTGCAGTCTTGCAATGCTTGACTTTATCAAATCTATCGTTGTCCAGGGCTTTGGTCATGATGAAACGGCCAACTTTATGAAGATTGAACAGCTTGATTTCTTTAGCTGTCATCTCATGTAGATCTTTTTCCACCACTATGTCTACTTCATCAACCTTTATACACTTGGTGAATTTGAATGGACCTTTTATGATACATGTGTACATGTTGTCATTATAGACAGCTAAGAAGATCTCCATTCTGATCATCCAGACTTGGAAGCTCATACCAGCTATGTGGGGAACATGGCTGATACAATCCATTTTCAAAAAGTTTTGATTTTTAAAAAAAAATATGCTCTTTTGAAAAAGTGTTGGATGAAGATGAAGATGAAGTGCAAAGAAGTGAAGAAAATAAGGGAAGGTTTTGATGATTTCCAAAACGTTAAAATCAGCTAAGTATGGAAAGCTTAGTTCCCTTAGAAGAATTTTGAACAAGTAAAAGAAGACATCAGAAGAGTTCAAAGTTCAAAGCCCAGAAGACTACTGATCTCATGCTGAAATAGCAATCAGAAGGGTAGACCATCAGCTGACTCAAATCAGATTAATTCAGTATTTGATCAGCAGAGTATCTATCAGATGAGTTGCCTCGATCAGCAGAGTAAAAGAGATCAAGAGATTAGTCCAACGGTAATAAATGCACTTGGTGTAATAAATGCTGGAAGAGAAGGGTAGTAATGGCAAATGATTAGAATTTACTCTCGGATCAGCAGAGTGCATTTAATGCAGCTACAGGAAAGTACAGCAGAGAAAGGACTGTAGCAGGGAGCCGTTCTGATTTTCGGGCTAAGGCTATGGATTTGAAGTGTGATTTGCTTCAATGGTCATATTTTCAAATCCAAGTATAAATAGAGCTGATTTCGAAGAGAGAGACACACAACAACATTATGAGATTTCATTTTTGAAGCAGAAATTTTCTAAGTCTCAAGAAGCTCGAACAGCTCACTCGTCTGGTGGAAGTCATCTGTTGACAGAAACCTAGTTGAAGAAAATAGAAAAATACGATCTGAGTGATCTTGTATTTAGCTGAGTGTTTTGCGAAGTTTAAATCCGTCTGTGTGAGTGATTCAACTTCAGAGGATAGGTTTTCTTTGTGAATTCCTGTTGCGAGCTTATAGCCTTTTCATTTGTTGTTTAGGTATAAGTGGAGACATATTGTAAACTTTGTGTTTATAGTATAACCCAGAATCTAAGTGATCTGGAAGAGTGGACTACAGGATTTTTATCCATATAACCACTATAAAAATTCTTTGTGTTATTCTTGCATATTTTGAAATTGCATAAGTTTACACTTTGAATTATCAAAAGATTTTATAAGGAGTTTCAAAACTAGGGATAAAATATTTTTAAGGACTTAGTCTACTTGTGAAAATCACTTTCAAACATCCGCTGCAAGTATACTCTTGATAAAACTGTTTTGCTGAAAAACAACTAAGTAACTGTAAGAAGAGTGGTCACTCTGCTGTTCAAGATTTGTTCACTATCAGCATTGTCATCTTACTGTTCTTCATCAGCTTAGTCTGCTGACAGAAGACTGGAAAGTTTTTAAGTCTAAAAATTTTCAGAGGTCTATTCACCCCCCTCCCTCTAGACCTCATTTGACCACTTGGGACCAACAAGTGGTATCAGAGCAGGTGGTTCATTAGAATCAGCTGCCTGATCAACGAGCTTGATCCAAGTGTTTTTAAAAGGTTTTCAAAACTTTTCAAAAGAGCATCCTTTTGAAAAATTAAAACTTTATGAAAAATGGACTATATCAGCAATGTTCCCCACATTGCTGGTTTGTCTTTTGAAGACTGGAAGATCAGAATGGAGATCTTCTTAGCTGCCTACAATGACAACATGTATACATGTATCATAAAAGGTCCATTCAGATTCACCAAGACGATAAAGATAAATGAAGTTGCTACCGTGGTGGAAAAAGACCTTCATGAGATGACTCCAGAGGAAATAAAGCTATTTAATCTGGATAAAGTCGGAAGATTTATCATGACTAAAGCCCTGGATAATGATCGGTTTGACAAAGTCAAACATTGAAGGACTGCAAAGGAGATGTGGGATAAAGTCAGAGATATGAGCGAAGACAATGATGCAATAAAAGAGCATCAGCTCACTGTTGCTTTGGAGAAACTGGATAACTTCAAGATGAAGTCTGGAGAGACCATTGATCAGATGGATACCAGGTTCACCAGAACACTCAATGAAGTTCTAAAGTTGGGAAAGACTTTCACTGACAAAGAGATCACTGTCAGAGTACTAAAGGCTTTACCTCCCAAGTTCAACATGAAAGTAACAGCAATGGAAGAATCAAGAGATCTGGGGAAGATTTCTCTTACAGAGTTGTTCTCCGTACTCAAGGCATTCGAGTATAAACTGCCTAGAATGGGAATTGAAGAAACCTCAACTTCAGGCCCCACCGCTGCCCTGGTTGCTGCTAAAAATCCTAGAAGACCAGCACAGAAAAGTAAAGAGGTGGACTCATCTGATGAAGCCACACTACTCAACAAAAAGGAGTATACAGCTGGAGATGTAGCATTGCTGATGAACAATTTCAAGAAGTTCTACAAGAGAAAAATGAAGAACAAATACAACAATGCTTCTACTTCTAAACCTAACTCTTCTTCTCAAGATAAAGATGATTATAAAGCAAAACTAATGTGTTATAACTGCAGGAAATTGGGACATTTCATCATAGACTGTCCTTATCCAAAAGCAGAGAAGTACACTGAAAAAGAGAAGAGAATCAGAATTGAAAGAAAACATCAGAGAGGCAAGACAACGATGGCTGAAGCAGAAAAGCTGATTGCTGTCTACTCATCTGATTCAGATTCAGATACTTCTGATGAAGAGTCGTCTGATGAAGAGAAACCTGCTCTATTCTGCCTGATGGCCAAGGAATCTGATAACTCTGAGGATGAGGTAACTCCTCTTGATAATGAATTATTTAATTCATTTGAACAAATGATGCTTAACAATACTACTATTGATTAAGCTTATAAAAAGCTTAAGAAAGAGATGATATTGCTAAAAGAGCAAAATAGTTCACTGAAACTCACAGCTGAAAAACCAAGAGAATCAGCTGAATATAAACAGCTTGAGCAAGAACATGAATCTCTGAAAGCTGAATGTGAAGTTTATAAAGGAAAAATCATGGAACTTGAAAAAGTTATTGAGTCTCATGAGAAATCATCTGTTGCATCCACTCACATGTCTAGTAAACAGAAGATGCCTTTAGAACAGGATAAGTAAGAATTGAATCATAATGAGAAATTTATATCTGCTGATAATAGTAAGGTCATTCTGTATGTTCAAACTGCTAGACTTGCTTCACCTGAGAAAGTGGTAAAGGAGAAGAAATCTCCTAAGGCTAAAAAGAGCAAAGAGCCTAGTGTAGGTTAACAGACTAGTAAGACCAAACAGCAGAGTCCCAAGAAGTCTGCTGATAAAGCTAAACTGAATCAGACTAGTGGTAAAACTAAGTCGTCTGTTAATGAGCAAGCTACTAGTAAACCAAAGAAGCATAAGAATAAGAAAAATCAAAATGCTTGGTATGGAAATGAGTCATATTATGTGCTACCTGCTGCATATCCTCCTATGTATCATGCGCCTCAATTTCCTAGTTACTATGCACCATATCCTACTCATCCAATGCATGCATATCCTGCTTATCATGCACCTTACCCTGCTTATTAACATTATTCTTATCATACTGATCAACAACATGACTTATCTGCTAATTATGATAAAAATGAAACAGTTCATGCTCCTGTCAAAACTCAGAAGACTAAGAAGCCTAAGACATCAACATCTTGGGTTGTCAAAGGTGGATCTAATCCTTCAGGACCCTCTCAATAAGGGTACCTAAAACAATTTTATTTTTGTTTTGTAGGTTAGGATTAGGAGTAAGAGTAAAGTAGAGAAGATCTGGTACTTGGACAGTGGTTGTTCAGGGCACATGTGTGGAAGCATACATGAGCTGACTGATGTTGTTGTTGTGGATGGTCCAAGAGTTACTTTTGGAGACAGCAAGGAAGGCAAGATTAAAGCTAAAGGAAGACTGATCAGAGGAAACATAGAGATATCTGACGTCTCATATGTTAAAGGCCTCAAGTATAATCTGCTGAGCATAATTCAATTTTGTGACAAAGGATATTCAGTCATCTTCTCAACAGATAAGTGCTACGTTGAACAGATTGGTTCAAAGAAGGTAATTTTATCTGGAAGACGACAAGGAAATGTCTACATAGTCGACTGGAATTCTGCTGACAAGAATTCAAACATCTGTTTGGTGGCATCTACACCAAGTGAAGTTAGCTGGCTATGGCACAAAAGAATGAATCATTTAAACTTCAAGACCATAAATAGATTGATAAAGAATGATCTGGTAGAAGGGATTCCAAAAACAGTCATGAGCAAAGACAAGCTCTGTGACGCATGTCAGAAAGGGAAACAAATAAAGTCATCATTCAAAAGCAAGAAGCACCAATCTTCTGAAAGAATCTTGGAGCTGCTACACATGGACTTATTTGGACCCATTGATCCAGTCAGCAGTGGTGAAAAGAAATACTGCCTAGTTGTTGTGGATGACTATTCAAGATATACTTGGGTGATATTCATGAAGAAGAAAAGTGAAACCAAGGAACATCTTAATAATCTGATGGAACTGATCCAGAATGAGAAGATCATAAAAATATTGAAGATCAGATCAGATAGAGGGACATAGTTCACAAACTCTACTGTTGAAGAGTATTGTAACATCAATGGAATATATCATGAGTATTTAGCTGCTAGAACCCCTCAACAGAATGGTGTTGCTGAAAGGAGAAACAGAACACTAAAAGAAGCTGTCAGGACAATGATAGATGAAGCCAAGCTGCCACAAATATTTTGGCAGAAGCAACAAATACAGCCTGCTTTACCCAGAACAGATGCATGGTCAACAAAAATCAGAACAAGATTCCATATGAAGTTTGGAACAATAGGAAACCAAACATTCATTATTTTAAGATTTTTGGTTGTAAATATTTTGTGTTAAATAATGAGAAAAATCACCTTACTGCATTTGACGAAAAGGCTGATGAAGCTAATTTTGTAGGATACTCTACTGTTAGTAAGGCTTATAGAGTTTTTAACAAAAGAACATTACTAATAGAAGATCCATTCATGTAGTATTTGATGAGCCAATTCAATCTTCTGAAAAGAATCAAAATATTAATCAAGATCTGTCTACTGATTTACAGAAGTTGAATGTTGGAAAGAATGAAGAATATGTTCCCGTCATACTACCTGATCTCAACTCAGCTGCCAACTCAAGTGCTGTTCAAAATCAGATCACTGATTGTCTAACAGACGAGTTACAAACAGCTGACAGACCAGAGACTGTTCAACAGACAACAAATGTTCAACAGACTACTACTGGAACTCCAACAGTAGTGTTGCAAGATCATAATCAAGGACAACATCCAGACCTGCAACCTGATCTCAGATGGCTTAGGAATCACCCAGCAGAGTTAGTGATTGGTGATCCTTTGAATAGAGTGAAAACAAGAAGAGCTGCTGCACAAGATGCTATGTTTGCTAGTTTTCTATCTCAAATAGAGCCTAAACAAATTGAAGAAGCTCTCAATGATTCCTTCTGGATTGAAGCTATGCAAGAAGAGTTGAATCAATTTGAAAGGAATGAAGTCTGGTACTTAGTTCCTAGACCAAATCATCAAAGAGTAATTGGCACTAAATGGGTTTTCAGAAATAAGATGAATGAAGATGGTATTGTTACCAGAAACAAAGCAAGATTAGTGGTCAAGGGCTATTGTCAAGAAGAAGGAATAGACTTTGATGAGACATTTGCACTAGTAGCAAGACTTGAAGCAATCAGACTGTTTCTAGCCTATGCTACTTACAAGAACTTCACTGTCTATCAGATGGATGTGAAGTCTGCATTTCTCAATGGAGAACAGCAAGAAGAAGTATATGTTGAACAACCACCTGGATTTGAAGCTTATCAACAAGTAGACAAGGTGTATCGTCTGAAGAAAGCCCTCTATGGACTGAAACAGGCTCCAAGAGCATGGTATGATACTTTATCTGATTTTCTTTTAATTAAAGGATTTCGTAAAGGTAAAGTTGACAAAACCTTGTTTACAATTGAATGGGAAAATCATATATTAATTGTGCAAATATATGTGGATGATATTATTTTTGGTTCAACTAACCAACAGATATGTGACAAGTTCTCCAAGCTCATGCAGAATAAGTTTGAAATGAGCATGATGGGTGAACTCAATTATTTTCTTGGTTTGCAAGTTAGACAGTTGCCTGATGGTATATTCATCAACCAAGCAAAATACACAAGAGATCTGTTCAAGAAATTTGGTATGGAAACCAGCTCTACTGCTACTGTTCCTATGTCTACAAGTCTTCGTTTGGATAAAGATGAAGATGGCAAATCAGTAGACATTATTGGGTCACTGTTATATCTAACAGCAAGTAGACCTGATATCATGTACTCAGTTGGGGTTTGTGCGAGATTTCAATCAAATCCTAAGGAATCTCATCTCTTAGCTGCCAAAAGAATACTGAAATATATTAAGGGCACTCAAGAATTGGGATTGTGGTATCCTAGAGAATCTGGATTTGAGCTTATTGGTTATTCAGATTCAGACCTTGCTGGCTGCAAAATTGATAGGAAAAGCACAACAGGTGCTTGTCAATTTTTAGGTAGTCGTCTGATCTCATGGATGAGTAAGAAACAGACTTCAGTCTCTATATCTACTGCTGAAGCTGAGTATATAGCTGCTGGAGCTTGCTGTGCACATATACTTTGGTTGAAGCATCAACTAGAAGATTACAACATCAAGATCAGCGGAATTCCAATCTACTGTGACAATACTAGTGCAATCTCACTTACTCAGAACACTACAAGTCATTCAAGGACTAAACATATAGAGATCAAGCATCACTTCATTAGAGATCATGTGGAAAAAGGGAATGTTATGATTGAGTATGTTCATACTGACAATCAGATTGCTGATATTTTCACTAAACCTTTAAGTGAAGTAAGGTTTTCAACTCTAAGAGCTGAACTAGGACTACTTAATTTGGATGCATAAGCTGAGAGGGAACCCATCAGAAGACTGAAGTTCATCAGCTTAGTTATCCAATATTATATTCAAGGATTAACTTTCAACAGACTAGTTAACTTATGAATTCTTAAAGACAGGGGGAACGTGTAAGACTAGCGGTACTTCTGGTCTAAAGATGAAATTTGTTAATGACAGTTAGTTGAAGTTACGTTATCAGAAGATCTGTTCTTAATTCTTGAAGATTGAAGATTAAATTATCTTGCTGGATTGACAAACAGCAGAGGAAGATTACTAGTTATTGTCTTTCTCTAGTAATATCATATAACAGATCACTCGTCTGTCAGATAAGTTAAACTCTTCTCATCTGATACATTATATAAGCATAGTTA
The DNA here is from genome assembly GCA_003313485.2 of Penstemon barbatus. Lineage (NCBI taxonomy): Eukaryota > Viridiplantae > Streptophyta > Magnoliopsida > Lamiales > Plantaginaceae > Penstemon > Penstemon barbatus. The sequence continues at coordinate 19,065,723 of CM064882.1, read as the reverse complement.
TAAAATTGCATCTTTTGAAACACGCTTTTATAAGTAACAGATAAGTGCCGATTGAGTTTCCCGCCCATCTGACATTAAAATAATCAATTTGAAGTCCGAAATTCTCACCCGCACGATTTAAAACTGTCAGATCAATCTTACGGTTCATATTTATCACGATAATCAACAACAAAAGAAACGTATAAAATCAGATCTGAACAGACCAGTCGTCTTACGCACACAAAATTCCTAAATTCTCTAACTCTCTAAGCTCTCTGTTCTCTAGCTCTCTGTTCTCTACAGATTTTCATTACTTAATCACACAATGGAGGTCGTTGAAGGAAGATATTTGAGCTATGACAAATTTTACAAATCTGGCACCGATCTGATGCGAAATATCATGAAGAAAATCAAAGAGGCATCACTAGTACCAGTTCTGGAAGCTCACGAGGAGCATGTGTACCTTGAAGATGTTGATAATTTCTACAGCACCAGAAAAATCAACAAGGAAAGAACTACTATGACTGCCACTGTTGGAGGGAAAAAGAATTGTATTTCGGCTGTTGTGTTAAGTGAAGTGTACAAGCTGACTAATGGGGGAGGAGATGTGACAGACCTAGGGTCTGAAAAAGAAGAGGAATTCTGGGCAATATGTGCTAAGGAAGGGGAGGAGATGACAGGAACTATGATGAAGACTCAGTTAAAAGATGAGTATCAGAGGTTCGCTGACATTATTGCGAAAGTATTGGACTGCAGTACAAGTTCTTTGGATGGTTTACCCAGAAGAAAATACTACACCATTATCTGCATCTACTATGGATTGAAAGTAAACTGGGCTGCTCATGTGTTTGATCTTTTGTGTGACAAGAAGGTCAAGTATGCTATTCTATTAAGCCATCTGTTCAAGAGCCTAAGATGTCCAATGGGAAGTGGAAAGAACATCCATGGTGGAAAAGAATTTAAACTGTATGAACCAGTTAGGAGTGTGGGCACTTCTAAAAGAAAGGCTCCTACCAAAGCTGCAAAGGAACCTGCAAAGAAAGGCAAAAAGACTGGTCAGACCAGTAAGCCTGCTGATCGAACAGTTAGCACAACTATTGAAGCCGGATCAGCACAGCCTGAAGCTGAAGTTCCTGAGAAAGTCATTGATGACTTTACTAAGGAAATTGATAAAATGGAGACAGGATCATCTCCAGAAAGAACAGATTCGGAGGAAGTTGTCCCTGTTCAAACCAAAAAGAGAATGAGGACAAGGAGTGCTGCTAAAGGACCTCCTAAATCTAAACCTGAATCTTCAAAAAGAATTACCAAGTCTAAGGCAAAGAGAAAAGTGACATTCTCTGAGGAAACAACTGCAACTGTGAGAGAGGTTCCAGCATCAGCTGAGAGGCCAGTCATGATTGAAAAGCCTGCTGTCAAGCCTGCTGAAGAACCTGCTGTTGATGTTGGAGTGTCTGCTGAGGAAAGAGTAGAACAGCAGACTGGCACAACTAGTGAAGGAGAAGTACTTCTTCTGCATCCCACTCCTGTTGCTGCAACTCCACTTCAAATTGTTGAAAGTCCTGAAACTAAGAAGCAAAGGACTGGTAAGATTGTGATTCCTTATGTCTCTGCTGTTGAAAAGAAGATACAAGATGAGGCAGAAGAAAAAGGAAGGCCGAAGAAAAGGCTGAGGAAGATCTCCTTAAGGCCCTTGAGCTCAAAATGCTGGAAGAAGAGGCCAGCAAGATGACTCAAGCACAGAGGGATGCTATAGAAGCAGCTGAGTTAGCTGCTGCTATTGAGGCAAGTGCTAAGGACTCTCATGGTCCTAAGCATACTGGAGGCATTGTAATTGGTGAACAGATAGATCCCACCAAGCCCAAACCAGTTATGCCTACACCAACATTACAATCTAAAAGAAGAGAAGAGGTCAAACTGGCATTGGAGATTGTCAGAGATGACCCTGATGCTTTTAAGGAGTTCATTAAAAGGTTGGATGTTGAAAATGCAAAGATCACTCGTCTGACGATGTTCAACAAAGAGAAGATCAGATATAATAGATGGAGAGATTACCGTCTGACAAAGAGCAAAGATCAAATTCCAAATTGGAAGCCCTTTGCTGATGAAGAAGCCTGGGTGCTAAAGTGGCTTGAGACAGGTTCCCTTACTCAAGCACTAGACTCAGAGTTCTTCCTGGACAAATTGAGACTGAGGATCAGTCAAGTTGTGAAAGCAGAGGTAAAGAAGATCTATGAATCTGTTCCTGAGGAGTTTGCCGAAGATGAAGACCTCAAGGAAAGATCAATTAAGTTGGCAGTTTCCCAGACAATGGAAACATGGGCCAAGAAGACTAGAAAGATGAAGGGGCAACCAAGCACTATGATTCCCCTTCCTAGTCTGAAGCAAATTGTTTATGGACCTACTATTAGGCCATATGAAGAGTTACATGAGGATCCAATCTCACCATTTGTTCCACTTGATGATTTAACATGGATTGCTCATAGGTCTACTGTTGATAATGCAGGTTTAATGCGTACTGTTGCCACAGTTAAAAAGGCTCAAGCACCCCCTGCTGATAAAGATAAAGAGAAAGAAGATGCTTCTGACTCTGCCAAAGAAAATGAAGGGACTTCTGATGTTGATCAAAAGAGAGAAAAGGAGGGTACATCTGACCTTACTGATCAGAACAAAGGACCAGAAAAAGAAGGTACTTCTGATCTTGTTGATCAGAACAAAGAAAAGGAGGATTCTGCTGAGCAAAATGATCAGACTAAGGAGAAGGAAAGCACTCCTAGTCAAGCTGATGAGACCAGGGAAGAAGAGCCTGCTTGTGGTCCAGCAGATCAGACAACTGAAAAGTCAGCTCCTGCAGCAGATCAGATTACTAAAGAGGCAACACTTGCCCTACCTCCAATTCCTTCTGAAATTGCTTCTACTTCTCAGAGCTTACAGCAAGCATCTCTGTTGGATTCAATTCAGCAGATGATTTCAAATTCAATGAAGGAGTTAGAAGAAAAAGTGACTGCTAATCTGTTGACTTCTCTAAGTCAACCAACTCAGAAAGCTGCTGCTGTTCAACATCTCTGATAGAAGACACTGCTCAAAATGTGAAATCTATCTGTCAAGATATGGATGACATCAGGGCAAGGACCCAAAGTACAGCTGCTGGTTGGAGACAGATTGAAGAAACAGTTGAAATGGCCATTGAAGCTGAGGATGAAACTCTGCAAAATCTGATGAAGGACTTCAAGGCATCTGCTGATTGGATACTGGGAACCCAAATTCAGCTAGGTGACCAAGGAGAAGTCGTACTCAAGAAAATGGAAGCTTTTGAAGCCAATCAACTAAGACAACAAGCTCAACTGAATGACATGAAAGAAAACATCAAACTTCTCTGTGATTCACTTCAGATTACACCAGTCTTGCCACAATATCCAATCAACCCCGCTGATGATGACAAAAAGGGGGAAGATAGGATACCTGTTGAAGAAGAAGATAAATCAGATGACAAATCTCTTAAGACTGATGATTTTGAAGGAACTGAAGTACTGGAAGAATCTGCTAAGGAAGAAAGTGACAATGAAAATGAAGGAAACAGCAGACCAGTAGATCAGACAGAAGAGGAAGGTGAAGCTGATGAAACTGAAGCTGAAGCAAAAGCTAAGTCTGATAAAGAGATAGCTGCTGCTAAGGACTCAGCTGAAGAACAGCTTGACCCTGATTCTAAACAGAAGAAGTTTGAGCTGTTAAAACAAAAATTCTTCAAGGATTCAGAAGCTGAGACTTCCAATCCTGCTGAAGAAGAAGAAAAGAACAAGGAAGCTGAAGAAGACAAGAAAGAAGAAGACAAGCTAGAAGACTAGTCTTGTTTAGATTTCCTTGTAAATTTTTTTTTTGCATATTTCATCTGAACAAACTTGTAATATGTAACACTTTTAAAATCTATAAAATGTTCAAGTTTGATTCCAACAGACTATTTCTATCTCAGAAATTTTTGAGGATCAAAACTTTAGTTTAGGTACAGGTACTTAGCTGAAGTTTTGTCATCATCAAAAAGGGGGAAATTGTTGGATGAAGATGAAGATGAAGTTCAAAGAAGTGAAGAAAATAAGGGAAGGTTTTGATGATTTCCAAAACGTCAAAATCAGCTAAGTATGGAAAGCTTAGTTCCCTTAGAAGAATTTTGAACAAGTAAAAGAAGACATCAGAAGAGTTCAAAGTTTAAAGCCCAGAGGACTACTGATCTCATGCTGAAACAGCAATCAGAAGGGTAGACCATCAGCTGACTCAAATCAGATTAGTTCAGTATTTGATCAGCAGAGTATCTATTAGATGAGTTGCCTCGATCAGCAGAGTAAAAGAGATCAAGAGATTAGTCCAACGGTAATAAATTCACTTAGTGTAATAAATGCTGGAAGAGAAGGGTAGTAATGGCAAATGATTAGAGTTTACTCTCGGATCAGCAGAGTGCATTTAATGCAGCTACAGGAAAGTACAGCAGAGAAAGGACTGTAGCAGGGAGCCGTTCTGATTTTCGGGCTAAGGCTATGGATTTGAAGTGTGATTTGCTTCAACGGTCATATTTTCAAATCCAAGTATAAATAGAGCTGATTTCGAAGAGAGAGACACACAACAACATTCTGAGATTTCGTTTTTGAAGCAGAAATTTTCTAAGTCTCAAGAAGCTCGAACAGCTCACTCGTCTGGTGGAAGTCATCTGTTGACAGAAACCTAGTTGAAGAAAATAGAAAAATACGATCTGAGTGATCTTGTATTTAGCTGAGTGTTGTGCGAAGTTTAAATCCATCTGTGTGAGTGATTTAACTTCAGAGGATAGGTTTTCTTTGTGAATTCCTGTTGCGAGCTTATAGCCTTTTCATTTGTTGTTTAGATATAAGTGGAGACATATTGTAAACTTTGTGTTTATAGTATAACCCAGAATCTAAGTGATCTGGAAGAGTGGACTAAAGGATTTTTATCCATATAACCACTATAAAAATTCTTTGTGTTATTCTTGCATTTAAAGTTTTCTTGCATATTTTGAAATTGCATAAGTTTACACTTTGAATTATCAAAAGATTTTATAAGGAGTTTCAAAACTAGGGATAAAATCTTTTTAAGGACTTAGTCTACTTGTGAAAAACACTTTCAAACATCCGCTGCAAGTACTCTTGATAAACCTGTTTTGCTGAAAAACAGCTAAGTAACTGTAAGAAGAGTGGTCACTCTGCTGTTCAAGATTTGTTCACGATCAGCATAGTCATCTTACTGTTCTTCATCAGCTTAGTCTGCTGACAGAATACTGGAAAGTTTTTAAGTCTAAAAATTTTCAGAGGTCTATTCACCCCCCCTCCTCTAGACCTCATCTGACCACTTGGGACCAACAAAAAGTTTAAAAAAACCTTTGATAAACACTTGGATCAAGCTCGTTGATCAGGCAGCTGATTCTATTGAACCACCTGCTCTGATACCACTTGTTGGTCCCAAGTGGTCAGATGAGGTCTAGAGGGGGGGGGGGGGGGTGAATAGACCTCTGAAAATTTTGGACTTTAAAACTTTTCAGTCGTTCGTCAGCAGACTAAGCTGATATAGGTCAATAAGCTGACTAAGCTGATCGTGAACAAATCTTTGAACAACACAGTTAACCACTTCTCTGATTACTACTTAGCTGATTCCAGCAAACTTAGCTTTAAAAACATAATACTTGCAGCGGATATTTTGTAAATGTTTTTCACAAGTAAACTTCTAGTCTTTTGAAAGATTTGTCCCCAATTTTAACAAACTCCTTTTAAAGAATCTTTCAACAGTTTTTCTAAAGTGTTTTATGCAACTTCGAAAATAATAATGCAAATTAAAACACAAAGAATTTTTATAGTGGTTATATGGATAAAAATCCTTTAGTCCACTCTTCCAAGTCACTTAGATCTTAGGTCTGTTGGGATATGGCTCGATTTGTCATACAACAAAGTGCGGAATTTAAAATTTTTCGAGTCATCCAATGGTCCCATAAAATAAGTCTCCATATTATGTATACAAAAACATGAAACAAAAACACACACAATGAATTAACAAGGGGGTTTTTGCGATATACCTCACCACAGGCAAGGTGGTGGAAACCTCCGACTTCGTTTCTGAATCTGGATCTGGTTCACAGGAGTGATCCAAGTGTCTCACCTCCAGGGATAGTCCACACCAATTGAATTCTGGCAACACCTCAAGATCTTAGGCTCAGAACTGGATTCGGGAGATTTGTTATTGCAGGATTGTGTTGAATCTCTTGACAGATCAAGATCTAACACAATGGAACAGGGAGATGGCGGCGGCGGCACCAAGGCAGCCCACGGCAGCAGGTGGCGGCGGCTCAATGGTGGCGGCGGCGGCTAGGGTTTCTAGCTAGGGGGGCGGCGCTTACTAGGGCAAAAGGAGGCTAGGGAGTTCTTTTTGAGTGTTACCCATTTGAGCTCTAGTTGTGCTCTATTTATAAGCTCCTTCTGACCTAGGTTTGCAAGACTCCTTATGGGCTTTAATTAATAAAAGCCCATGTCTTGCAATCCTCCATTTAATTAACTACTTTAATTAAATGCCCAGTCCAATTAAATCGATATTTCTTTTACATAATTAATTAGCAACTCAATTAATAATTAAGTTAGCCAATTAATTAATCTCCCACTTGAATTAAATACTTTTAATTCATTTAATTGATTTAATTACCTTTAAATCAATTAATTCCTTTCATGTCCTTTTATAACAGTCACCGTCCAATTGTATTGTGTGTGACCCTCTGGGTTCACCATCAATTGGCAGCAGGCCCACGAATCCTTCGTGATTTAATTTATGAACAATAAATTGTTCCGGTCAATTAAACAACCTTTAATTGACCACTCCTAGAATTAAATCCTCTATTAATTCAGGAGTACCCACACTTCATGGTCGATGTCTAGCCACAAGCCCATGAAGCCCAACTTCAGGTGAATTGATATTTGTGAACCTCGTCTCATATAATTGCCATGTACATACGGTCCTTCTATCGACTAATATTCCCGATCAAGACTTAGGGTGTGTGAATTGATCGGCACCTCTAAATTTGTCTCGATAACTATACTTTCTAATTCAGGATAATATTCCAGTGTGACTGCTAAATTTGGAAACCCTTTGCCAAATTCGTCACCGACCATGGCCACGGGTTTCTCGGATATATTATCTAAGAATCGTATAGGAAATTCTCTCATCCATTACAATGAGTCAATAGATTCCATATTGGTACTAACCACCCGCGTACATGTCCATACGCACCCAACCTAGGCATGTTATGACCAAGCTACGTGGCCTATACCTAGATCTAAGTACGCACTTTCATGCACCGAATTCGCCCTAGTACCTCAAGTCAAAGGACTAAATCGTACACTATTATATTCCTTGAGAAACATCCCATCACCGATATGCGTCATGCGCTTCCACAATGGGTTTCTCTGTTCGGGTCGTTCGATGCGTTCAATCTTCCATTGAACCACCTACTCGTATGCACTGGACTCAAATTCCTTGCTCATGAAACACTACAAATTCACTCCATGTGAATCATGCATACTCGTACAAGTCTTTGCGATTCCTACGATACCCCGTCTCGTTTTGGAATCTATGACTTGGAACAGTTTTAGGATTACGACCTTTGAGACTGTTTCATGATTGCACTCAGTACTGAAGTGAATCGTCCCATAGTCAAATGTAATCTAAGGGTTTCATCCAGTCGCTTAAATGTATTCGCGAGAGATGAAGTTGGCCATTGTTTATCCTTATACACATATAAATAAACGTGTGTATTAAGTCATTTATACTAAAGAAAGATAATGATAGTTTCACTACAAGCTAAATATATTGGCTTGCAGGGCACTATTCCATCAATCTCCCACTTGCCCTAAAGCCAATCATAAACTTTTCTAGGACCCATCTTTCTAAAGATGTTCTTCGAACTCATTTCATGATATAGTCTCTTTTAGTGGATCCGCTAAGTTGTCTTCTGAGTAGACGCGATCCATTACGCGCGTTAACTCTACCAATGATTTCTCTAATCAAATGGTACTTTTCTTTCAATTATGTTTAGATTTCTGGTAAGATCTCGAATGCTTTGCTTTGACAATAGCTCCAATGTTATCATAGAAGATAACCATGAGCTTCGCATTGCTAGGCACTACATCCAACCATAGGATGAAGTTTTATATCTAAACACTTTCTTAAGCCGCATTTAATGCTACATTTAATGCTGCAATATATCTTGCTTCAGTGGTTTGAATGGTTAAGGTGATTTGCTTGGAACCCTTTCAAATTTACCGTTACCCCATTGAGGCAGGATATGTATCCAAGAATGGATGTATCTAATTCATCCACATCAGACTGAAAATTCGAATCAGTGAATCCTTCGAGTTTTAATTCTCCACTACAACCGTAGACCAAGAACAAATCCTTAGTCTTTGTCAAGAGCTTAAGGGTATCTTTTACGGTGGTCCAGTACTTCTTCACTGGAGTTTGACTAGCAACTGCTCGCGACACTTGAGCATGTTCTACGTCTGGTCTAGTACATAGTAAAGAATGCCACATGCAACCTTTTGCTTGAAACATAAGGTATTTGAGATATCCTCCTTTGTTCTCATTTGATGAAGGGCACATCAATTTTGGATCAAGGCATACGGTTCTCACTGGAAGCAATCCTTTCTTGGATTCTTCATACTGAATATTCCCAGTATTGATTCTATGTACTTAAATTTAGAGAGTGTCAGCATCTTTTTCTGATCTATTCTATAGATACGTATCCCAATACGCAAGATGCTTCTCCTAAATCTTTCATGGAGAATTGCATGGACAATCATGCTTTCGTCTGTGCTAATATTCCGATATCATCCCAGATAACCAGAACATTATCGACATATAAAATATGAGCTTCATCGCGCTCCCACTAATCCTTTTGTACACTCATTGTTCATACTCGTTTTGATGAAGTCAATTGTCTTGACTATCTCATCAGAACAAATGTGAATCTAAATGGATTCAGATATCGCTAATGGAGAAAAGGTTTCAACAAAGTCTGTTCCAGAACATTGTGAATAACCCTTTTACCACTAGTCGATTCTTAGAGGTCAACACCTCTCCATTCATTCCAAGTTTGAAGATCCACTTACAATTTATAGCCAACTTATAGGGATAAATCCCTTGGGTGGATCAATCAAGGTTATACCTTGTTGGAATGGATGGGATCCATTTTGGTTTACATGGCTTCGAGACACGTACCCAAGTCTATGTCTGACATCGCTTCTTGATAGGTCTTTGGATCACTTTCCACATTCTCGTATTCGTGAATGAAACCAAATTGCTCTGGCTCCTTACGAATTCGATCAGACCTTCGAAGAGTAGGTGTACAAGTAGATTTAGTAAATTCTAGATTAACTCCCACTGTTTGCGGGGATGGGTCCAAATCTTGGACTTCATAAAGTTCCATGACGTTTCTATTTCCTTTGACGTGTGATTCATCAACAGAGGAACTGGTATCTAGGAGAAACGATTGTTTCTCATTGTCGTGGAACAGGTATCCAATGGATTTCGTTGGATACCCCACAATTATATACAAATTGGATCTACTAGCCAATTTATCTCCTTTCTCGTTTCTACCATCGGCAGGAGATCTCCATACTCAGAAGTAAGAGCATAGAGGTATTTTGCCATACCTTTCTTGGTAAAGCTTTGCAGGCACAAACTTTGAAGGTACTTTGCTTAGTATCTTCGATGCAGTCAGGAGCACTAACCCCTGGAATGCATAAAGAAGCTTTCACAAAACTCAATATGGATCGAACAATGCCTAACAATGTTAGATTCCATCTCTTTAGACACTTCAATAAGTTGAGGCGTCTTAAGAGGAGTTTGTTGTATGAGAATCTCATTCTCATTAAGATAATTGAGGAATCCTTGACAAGTATTTGCTATCTCAACTAGATCGAATGGTCGCAATACTTTGTCTTTTGTTGATTCTCTACTTAGCATTGAAATACCTTTCTTGGTTTTTCAGATTTGCATCTCACTAGATTCATTTCTCACTAACGACCATGGTCTTTAGTAAAAAGGTACGAAGTATGAGTAATCTCCTCTCACAGTAACCTTTAGTGATCCATCCTCATGGATTAAATCCAGATTTTATTTGGTTCGCTCTTGATTCCCTGTGACGGGAGATCTGGTCATCTCTCTTTTGAGACATGATTCGCAGGTTGGAAGTTCATCCAAGTTCTATTTTTCAAGAAGCTTAGGTGAAACCAACTTTTGAATCCTACTCTTGGAGATGTTTCCAAGTCTAGCGTACCAAAGTTATGGATTATTATCTTTGTATTAATTTGAACTTCACACATTAATTCAATAAAATTGAGTTAATGGTTTAGTTCAATTAATTTGCTTCCTTTCAATTAACTTCTTTAATTGAATCATTTTCCTTTTCAATTAACCCTTTAATTGAAACGTTGCTTAATTAATTAGATCATCTAATCAATTAAACACATTAGTGCCTTTCTTAGATGCAGTGGGATAATTCGACTTATAGGCTACTTGTGTTCTTTTGACTACCTTTATGGTCGAATTAGAACAGAATAAATTCCTCTTCATTTTACTCTTCTTTGACTTTGCAGTCTATGAAGTGTAAACGATCATGACAGGTCTATCCTATTTGCCTTTAACCAATTCTTTGGTTGATTCATGAAATGTGATCAACTTATCAAATAAGATCAGTTTGTTTCAAGAGTCATTTGAATGAGCGGGAGGAGAATTTAGGAAGAAGTTAATGTTAAGATCACTTGCAGGCTTACGTTTAATCGATCCAGTTTTCAACTAGATTGATAAAACAAAGACAGTGATCCTTGACACTAGTTCCTTCGTTTATTCTCGAGTTTTTGAAACAATTCCTTTAGAAATCTCGAATCATATTGATTCAAAACTACTCCTCAAAACAAGCCTTTTGAGGTGGAGGTTTGTTTCAGAAGATAGGTCCTCAAAACGGGCCTTTTGAGGTGGAAGCTCAGACATGCTCCTCATGTTGCTTCCATAGCTCTTTCAGTCTTGATGCTTATTTTAGGAAACGATCATTTAAGATTCCCATACTCTATAGGTGATTCGTTTCACTTTTGAGATACATCTATATATGAGAAACGATCATTAATATTCCCATATTCTACGGGTGATTCGTTTCTTATATTTTGACTTATCTCATAAGCGCATAAGGCATAGGATTGTCATCCAAGAACATCATTCCACTCTTGGAATTCAAGACAATTCTCAAGTTTCTTGCCTAGTCGATATTTTAATCCAGCTATTTTATTAGTCGAGGATAAATAGTAAAATGGATAATTACTGATATCTCAGTATCTAATTTAAAGAGAAGACAAACATTCAATGGACTAGTTAATGAATAATACTTATAATCTACGAAGGTTGGACTTTCTATCGTAGAAGTTCTCCCACTATTTTATCGAAACAATTACCCCTTCAATTGTTCGGGAAATTCTATTTCCTAGTAGGTCTTGACGCCCCAGCGGCAATTAATTGCACCCACGACTCGTGGCCATACAACCAATTCCCCAGGTAGGCATACTTATTGCCAATTGTGTTACTCCACAACCTTCAAGCTATTTTGCCTCGGTTTTCGCACTTATCTAGCACTGCTACATCATAAGTGTTACTAATCGTTAAGTCTAACCCATCAATCATGATGAGCAACTGGCCCGGTCGTGAGTTCTCCGTAACTAGTTATCGGTCGATCCTCACATCCCGACCAATCCTCACCCTTGTCGTGTTTAGTTAAAAACAGGAGTCAAGGAATTTCACGTATTGTCCCTTTCTTCGACTCGGGTGCCAGACTCTGGATCACCTCTATCGATAAGTAGACAACATACGCTAGTCCCTATTGATGGAAGGCTTGGATTTATATAAATACTTCATTTTATTTTAATCCAATATGACTTAATATTTAATTCAAGAGGGGGTTTACTGGTTTGAAAGTTATACTAACTCTCCTCGAGATCTCACCGATTCAATTATGCTTTATCTTTTATTACGATCTAGATTCTAGCGCGCAGCTAAATATAAACCGACAAATAAATAAAAGCCATACAAGCCTAGCATGCATACTACCACAATATGTTTTCGATCGGGAGCCTCCTATGCGGGCCATCATCGAGCCAATGATGTTGGCCCAATTGGTCAATCTAAAGGTTTCTCAAACGGGCCCTATGCTATTACACAATGTACCATGCATTCATGGCCTTCTTATCTTCTTGGGCTCCCACCTTGCTTGTAAATGGGCCTTCATCCTAAACTAGGAAAGCAATAAAGCCCTATTCTATTACAAAGGCTCAAAGTGGCCCAAAAACAATAATAGGCTCGCAGGCCCAATAAAAAACAAGCAATAAATTAAACCAATCACATCTACCCTAGGGTCAAGGCTCGTCTCGATCGAAAACCACGTAAACAGTTCACGTAGAGCAAGAAACATGTAAACATCTTTTACTTTCTTCTATCTTAATTTTAAAACATCCTTTTAAAATTACCTTCCTATGATTCTTGCTTTTTAGTCACTACTAATTATGACAAAATAAATATCCGGGTAAACAAAAGTTAATTTTCTGCTCATTTTCAGATTCTGTTTTTCAACTTTTGAAAATTTCATTTTCGCCCCTCAACTTTCGAAAATTGCACTTTGACCCCAAAACTTTTAAAAAGTTACAAAAACACCCCTGGGCTGTTTCGGGCAGCAGACCAGAAAATAAAATTTTGAATTTTGAAAATTTTCAATTTTTCAAATTGACCCCTCAAGTTTCGGTAATTGCAAAACAGCCCCTAAGTTTTCAGAAATTGCAAAACGACCCCAAAAACCGTGCGACCAGAATTGCAAGAACAGTCCAGAATTTTCAAATTTCCAGATTTCAAAATTTTCGAATTTTCAGCCCCAAAAAAACCCTAATATGCGATTTTTGCCCAAAAAAGTCCTGAAGTTTCCAAAAACTATAAAAACGGCACAGATCTTGAAAAGCAGTTTTACCCAATGATAGATCTAGTCATAACAAGCAAGAATCAACTTAAAAAACATAATTATCATGCGTTCTCATACATATTATTAAACATATACGGTGAACACAATTATGTTCAGGCTTTTGTATAATAATAATGGAGTTGGCTCTGATACCACTGTTGGGATATGGCTCGATTTGTCATACAACAAAGTGCGGAATTTAAAATTTTTCGAGTCATCCAATGGTCCCATAAAATAAGTCTCCATATTATGTATACAAAAACATGAAACAAAAACACACACAATGAATTAACAAGGGGGTTTTTGCGATATACCTTACCACAGGCAAGGTGGTGGAAACCTCCGACTTCGTTTCTGAATCTGGATCTGGTTCACAGGAGTGATCCAAGTGTCTCACCTCCAGGGATAGTCCACACCAATTGGATTCTGGCAACACCTCAAGATCTTAGGCTCAGAACTGGATTCGGGAGATTTGTTATTGCAGGATTGTGTTGAATCTCTTGACAGATCAAGATCTAACACAATGGAACAGGGAGATGGCGGCGGCGGCACCAAGGCAGCCCACGGCAGCAGGTGGCGGCGGCTCAATGGTGGCGGCGGCTAGGGTTTCTAGCTAGGGGCGGCGCTTACTAGGGCAAAAGGAGGCTAGGGAGTTCTTTTTGAGTGTTACCCATTTGAGCTCTAGTTGTGCTCTATTTATAAGCTCCTTCTGACCTAGGTTTGCAAGACTCCTTATGGGCTTTAATTAATAAAAGCCCATGTCTTGCAATCCTCCATTTAATTAACTACTTTAATTAAATGCCCAGTCCAATTAAATCAATATTTCTTTTACATAATTAATTAGCAACTCAATTATTAATTAAGTTAGCCAATTAATTAATCTCCCACTTGAATTAAATACTTTTAATTCATTTAATTGATTTAATTACCTTTAAATCAATTAATTCCTTTCACGTCCTTTTATAACAGTCACCGTCCAATTGTATTGTGTGTGACCCTCTGGGTTCACCATCAATTGGCAGCAGGCCCACGAATCCTTCGTGATTTAATTTATGAACAATAAATTGTTCCGGTCAATTAAACAACCTTTAATTGACCACTCCTAGAATTAAATCCTCTATTAATTCAGGAGTACCCACACTTCATGGTCGATGTCTAGCCACAAGCCCATGAAGCCCAACTTCAGGTGAATTGATATTTGTGAACCTCGTCTCATATAATTGCCATGTACATACGGTCCTTCTATCGACTAATATTCCCGATCAAGACTTAGGGTGTGTGAATTGATCGGCACCTCTAAATTTGTCTCGATAACTATACTTTCTAATTCAGGATAATATTCCAGTGTGACTGCTAAATTTGGAAACCCCTTTCCAAATCCGTCACCGACCGTGGCCACGGGTTTCTCGGATATATTATCTAAGAATCGTATAGGAAATTCTCTCATCCATTACAATGAGTCAATAGATTCCATATTGGTACTAACCACCCGCGTACATGTCCATACGCACCCAACCTAGGCATGTTATGACCAAGCTACGTGGCCTATACCTAGATCTAAGTACGCACTTTCATGCACCGAATTCGCCCTAGTACCTCAAGTCAACGGACTAAATCGTACACTATTATATTCCTTGAGAAACATCCCATCACCGATATGCGTCATGCGCTTCCACAATGGGTTCCTCTGTTCGGGTCGTTCGATGCGTTCAATCTTCCATTGAACCACCTACTCGTATGCACTGGACTCAAATTCCTTGCTCATGCAAACTACAAATTCACTCCATGTGAATCATGCATACTCGTACAAGTCTTTGCGATTCCTACGATACCCCGTCTCGTTTTGGAATCTATGACTTGGAACAGTTTTAGGATTACGACCTTTGAGACTGTTTCATGATTGCACTCAGTACTGAAGTGAATCGTCCCATAGTCAAATGTAATCTAAGGGTTTCATCCAGTCGCTTAAATGTATTCGCGAGAGATTAATTTGGCCATTGTTTATCCTTATACACATATAAATAAACGTGCGTATTAAGTCATTTATACTAAAGAAAGATAATGATAGTTTCACTACAAGCTAAATATATTGGCTTGCAGGGCACTATTCCATCAAGGTTATACTATAAGCACTTAGTTTACAGTATACTCTATTTACACCAAAACAACAAATGAATGTGGACGTAAGCTCACAGTAGGAGATCACAAAGAAAACCTATCCTCTGAAATTAGATCACTCACAAAGATGGATCTACACTTCTCACAACACTCCTTTACAGTTTTTCACTCAGAAAAAATGATAAGCTTGAATCTTCAACTTGGTTCTGTCAACAAATGACTTCGCCAGGTGAGTGAGCTGTTCTTGAGACTTAGAGAGATTTTGCTTCGGAAATTTGCTCGGAGTTATGTTGTATATCTTCTTCTCTGTTTCGCGAACTATTTATACTCCAAGATTGAAAAATGTCCGTTGAAGAAAGACAGAATTCAAATTTCTTGGGTACTGTTCCTTAATTTCTACGAACGGCTCTCTGCTCTGCAGCATTACTGTCAACAGTACTTTTTGTCAGGCAGCATTAAATGCACCGAGCTGATACGAGGTTTTTCTTCAATCATTTTCCATAAATACCCTCAGTCTTCAGCATTTATTACTCCAAGTGCATTTATTACCGTTGGAGAGACTTCCTGATCATCTACACTTGGCTGATGAGTACACTAGTCTGATGATGAACTGAGTTGATCCCAAACTTGAAGTAATATGATTTGAGTAGGCTGATTCTCACCAATCTGATTTCTTCCTTCAACAGCAGATCAGTAGTCATCAGCAATGCAACGTCTCCAGCTGTGTACTCCTTTTTGTTGAGTAGTGTGGCTTCATCAGATGAGTCCACTTCTTTACTTTTGTGTGCTGGTCTTCTTGGATTTTCAGCAGCAACCAGTACAGCTGTGGGGCCTGAAGTTGAGGTTTCTTCAACACCCATTCTTGGCAGTTTATACTCGTATGCCTTGAGTACTGAGAACAACACAGTAAGAGAGATCTTTCCAAAGTCTCTTGACTCTTCCATAGCTGTCACCTTCATGTTGAACTTTGGAGGCAGAGCCTTTAGTACTCTGACGGTTATCTCCATGTCAGTGAAGGTTTTTCCAAGTTTTAGAATTTCATTCAGTGTCCTTGTAAACTTTGTATCCATCTGGTCAATGGTTTCAGCAGACTTCATCTTGAAGTTGTCTAACTTTTCCAGAGCAACGCTCAGCTGATGCTCTTTAATGGCGTCGTTTCCTTCACTCCTATCACGGACCTTGTCCCACATCTCCTTTGCAGTCTTGCAATGCTTGACTTTATCAAATCTATCGTTGTCCAGGGCTTTGGTCATGATGAAACGGTCAACTTTGTCAAGATTGAACAGCTTGATTTCTTCAGCTGTCATCTCATGTAGATCTTTTTCCACCACTATGTCTACTTCGTCAACCTTTATAGTCTTGGTGAATTTGAATGGACCTTTTATGATACATGTGTACATGTTGTTATTGTAGGCGGCTAAGAAGATCTCCATTCTGATTTTCCAGTGTTCGAAGCTCATACCAGCTATGTGGAAAACATGGCTGATACAATCCATTTTCAAAAAGTTTTGATTTTTCAAAAAAAAAAATATGCTCTTTTGAAAAAGTTTAAAAACCTTTGAAAAACACTTGGATCAAGCTCGTTGATCAGGCAGCTGATTCTTATGAACCACCTGCTCTGATACCACTTGTTGGTCCCAAGTGGTCAGATGATGTCTAAAGGGGGGGGGGGGGAGGGTTGAATAGACCTCTGAAAATTTCTGACTTTAAAATTTTTCAGTCGTCTGTCAGCAGACTAAGCAGATATAGGTCAGTAAGCTGACTAAGCTGATCGTGAACAAATATTTGAACAGTACAATTAACCACTTCTCTGATTACTACTTAGCTGATTCCAGCAAACTTAGCTTTAAAAACAGAATACTTGCAGCGGATATTTTGTAAGTGTTTTTCACAAGTAAACTTCTAGTCTTTTGAAAGATTTGTCCCCAGTTTTAACAAACTCCTTTTAAAGAATCTTTCAACAGTTTTTCTAAAGTGTTTTATGCAACTTCGAAAATATGCAAGGAAATAATGCAAATTAAAATACAAAGAATTTTCATAGTGGTTATATGGATAAAAATCATTTAGTCCACTCTTCCAAGTCACTTATATCTTGGGTTATACTATAAGCACTTAGTTTACAGTATACTCTACTTACGCCAAAACAACAAATGAATGTGGCTGTAAGCTCACAATAAGAAATCACAAAGAAAACCTATCCTCTGAAGTTAGATCACTCACAAAGATGGATCTACACTTCTCACAACACTCCTTTACAGTTTTTCACTTAGAAAAACTGATTAAGCTTGAATCTTCAACTTGGTTCTGTCAACAAATGACTTCGCCAGGTGAGTGAGCTGTTCTTGAGACTTAGAGAGATTTTGCTTCGAAAATTTTCTCGAAGTTGTGTTGTATATCTTCTTCTCTGTCTCGCGAACTATTTATACTCCAAGATTGAAAAATGTCTGTTGAAGAAAGACAAAATTCAAATTCCTCGGGTACTGGTCCTTAATTTCTGCGAACGGCTCTCTGCTCTGCAGCAGTACTTTCAACAGTACTTTTTGTCAGGCAGCATTAAATGAACCGAGCTGATACAAGGATTTTCTTCAATCATTTGCCATAAATACCTTCAGTCTTAAGCATTTATTACTCCAAGTGCATTTATTACAGTTGGAGAGACTTCCTGATCATCTTCACTTGGCTGATGAGTACACTAGTCTGATGATGAACTGAGCTAATCCCAAACTTGAACTAATATGACGTGAGTCGGCTGATTCTTACTAATCTGATTTCATCCTTCAACAGCAGATCAGGAATCTTCTGAACCGTATTGAATTTTGACTTGACTGATATGTTCTTGTATCTGATCAAAATTCTTCTAAGGGTTTTTAACTAAGTTTTCCTAACTTAGCTGGTTAGGATGTTTCGGAAATCATCAAAACCTCCCTTTAAATTTTAAATTACTTGTCTTCTGATCTTCATCTTCATCCAACAGAGGCATAATAATCATGATCAAGGACCATAGTCACAAATTATGTTACTGAAATTAAGAAAAAGACAAACCAAATCATCAAGTCTCAACACTTTCATACTAAATACAATGAATTAATACTAATCTTTGAATTGCATGTATATAGATCTGTAGATACTATCATATATCAACAAGCAGGAACTAAAAGAATCCTAGAGCTAGAAGACTTAGAAAAAGATCCACTCAATTCTCAACAAGATTTATGAGATTATACCTATTCTCCATCTATTCACATTGAATGCAATAAGATTTTGATAAAATAAAATTATTAAAGCCAAAAAGAGTCATTATTTGGAAATCCTTACATGCTAGATTAAGAGATAACAATACTAGAAAGATAATCCCATCATTAAACACAAAACTAAAGACGAGTTAAATTTCTGCTCTAAAGACTACAATGGTACAACACTAAAAAATGGTGTAAGATATTAAAAACAATTCATGAAACAGTCGGTGGGAAATGTTAGGAAGTTGTGGTACCGACACCAAAATATAACTAAAGTAGAAATAAGAAAACTTGAAGAAATGAGATAAAATAATCGGAGTCGAGCAAACTGTAGAAGGATTTTATTATAGCAAAAGGATTACAACACTTTGTATAACTAAGGAGAGACAAAATATTAGGAGAAACCTCACTTTTATTCTCTCTATATCTTTCTCACACTCTCTCAATGTTATTCTCTCGAGTGGAAATCAATCCCTATTTTTGCTCTCAAAATGGGATTCAATTTCTATCATCACCACTCTACAAATGTTACAACTAATGTAACATATATATAGATGTCATGAGGAGGTGAACTAGTAGCCAAGTTCAAGTTGTCTCTTCTTTTGATTTCTTAGCTAGGAAGTAATTGAAGAAGTCAATTTCAATTTTTCTTCTTCCTTCAATTTTCTTATCTTCTTAGCCACTTTTGTTGACTTCTAATTACTTAGAAACGATGATTAGTTCTTTGCTAAGTATTTCCACCTCCTCAACTCTTCTACAAGCTTCAAGAGAGTCGCCTATTTTGACTTCAATTCCTTAGTGTAGAAGGTTTTCTTTGTAATGAAGAAATACCAACAAAATGGCTTTATCCCTTAACAATCTTCCACTTAAAGTCATTTTTGTTGTAGCTCTTCATCCTTTCTACTTTGCTATATCCATGCTGCTTACATTTCTGCTAGGCCAATAGAGGATCGACACCAAATGAACTTGTCTCTATTTAACAGCTTTGTCAGAACATCTACTAGGTTGATTTTCTGAAAATCCACACTTCCTTCTTCCACCTTCTCTCGTACAAAGTGGTACTGAACGCGTATGTGTTTTATCTTTGAGTGAAATGTTGGATTCTTTGCCAAGTGCAAAGCGCTCTGACTATCACAAAATAGAGCAATTTTCTCTTGTTTGTGTCCGAGCTCGTCCAATAACATTTGCAACCATATTGCCTCTTTGCTAGCTTGTGTAGCTGCTACATATTATGCTTCCATCGTAGAAGTAGCTACAATAGATTGTAGTTTCGAAACCCAGCTTACAGCCCCTCCAGCAAGAGTAAACACATAACATGTGGTGGACTTACTTTTATCAAGATCACCTGCAAAATCTGAATCAACATAGCCTCTGACAGTAAAGTCTGATCCCCCATAACATAATGCAACATAGCCTCTGACAGTAAAGTCTGATCCCCCATAACATAATGCAACATAGCCTCTGCCAATAAAGTCTGATCCCCCATAACCTTGTTTTTATGGAGAGCTTCAATTTCTTCTTGCATTGCTGTCATCCACAGAGAAGCTTCCCGACTTTTTGTAGCCTCATGGAAAGTTGACAGCTCTCCATCCTCTGTAAGTAGACAATATGCAACATTTCCCTCCATAATGTAATCTGAGTGCCAAGCTGGTTGTCTTCTCTCCCGAGTTGATCATCGAACTTGTGGAGTTGTCAACTCAACTTGCTCTTGTTCTTCTTGTTCTGGTGCTGCTTCAGAAGAATCTAGAACTTTTTGTTCTTGTCTATCTTCAACTTCAACTGTAGTAGTATCTGGTTTTTCTTTTGACGTACTATCATTTTCCTTTTCTTGTATTTTATCATCTATGAATATCACATCTCTGCTGATTATCACCTTGTGGACAGTGGGATCCCACAGGCGGTACCCCTTAACTACATCAGCATACCCCAAGAAAATACATTTCCTGAATTATGGATCCAACTTTGATCTTTCTTGGGCATTGTACGTAATGTAAACAGGACTTCCAAATGTATGTAAATGAGAATAATCAGCTGGTTTACTAGTCCACATCTCCATTGGCGTTTTCAGATCAATTGCGGTTGATGGTGACCGATTGATCACATAACAGACGGTCTTGACTACTTCTGCCCAAAATGATTTGGCCATCCCTGCGGTTCTCAACATTGCTCTTATACGTTCTAACAAGGTTCTGTTCATCCGCTCTGCTACTCCATTTTGTTGTGGAGTGTATGCCAATGTGAACTGTCTCTTGTTTCCTTCTTGTTGACAGCAATTATCAAATTCATTGCTGGTATATTGTTGGTCCCAAGTGGTCAGATGAGGTCTAGAGGGGGGTTTGAATAGACCTCTGAAAATTTTAGACTATAAAAACGTTTCAAGTCTTCTGTCAGCAGACTAAGCTGATCGAGGATTGTAAGCAGACTAAGCTGATCGCGCACAAAGCTTGAACAGCAGAGTTGACCACTCTTCTGATAATGACTTAGCTAATTTCAACAAAACTAGTTTTCAGTCAGATTACTTGCAGCGGATTTTAATAGTGTTTTTCACAAGTAAAGTTTTTTTGACTAAGAAAGAATTTTGTCCCCAGTTTTCACAAACTCCTTTGAAAAATCTTTCTAGCAGTTTTCTTAAGTGTTCTTATGCAGTTTTGAAAATATGCAGGAAAATAATGCAAGTTAAAACATAAAGAATTTTTATAGTGGTTATATGGATAAAAATCCTTTAGTCCACTCTTCCAAGTCACTTAGATCTTGTGCTATACTATGAACACATAGTTCACAATATACTCTGCTTGCGCTTTATAACAAATGATAAGCCACAAGTTCGTAGTAAGAAGTCACAAAGAAATCCTACTCTCTGAAGCTAGATCACTCACTAAGATGGATCTACACTTCTCACAACATTCACTTTACAAGTTCACTCAGAAAATGTGTATTCTTTTTACTTCAACTTAGCTTCAGTCAACAAATGACTTCAGCAGACGAGTGAGTTGTTCTTGAGCTTTTGAGACTTAGAGAAATTCTGCATCGCGAATAAAATATCATATTGTTGTGTTGTCTCTAACTCTTGAATCCAGCTCTATTTATACTTGTTCTTGAAATCTATCCGTTGAAGATGAGACAAATTTCAAAGCTACAAGTACTGGTCCCCCATTTCCTGGAACGGCTCTCTGCAACTGTTGCACTGTACAGTCTGCTGTACTATTTTGCCATGCATTAAATGCACCCTGCTAATCCGAGAAAACCTTCAATCATTTGCCATTAATACCCTTTTCTTACAGCATTTATTACCATTTGGCAGACTCCTATATCTCTTCTACTCTGCTGATCGAAATAACATGTGGAAAGTTTTAACATAAGCAGGAGGGATTCGCAGATCTTCCAGACATAAAGTGATAGGATAGTGCCCTGCAAGCCAGTTCAATTAGCCTGTAATAGATCTATCCTGTATGAAACAATCTTTTGACTTATAATAATACGCACGTTTATTTATATGTGTATAAAGATAAACAATGGCCAACTTCATCTCTCGCGAATACATTTAAGCGATTGGTTGAAACCCTTAGATTACATTAGACTATGGGACGATTCACCTCAGTACTGAGTGCAATCATGAAACAGTCTCAAAGGTCGTAATCTTAAAACTGTTCCAAGTCATAGATTCCGAACGAGACGGGGTATCGTAGGAATCGCCAAGACTTGTACGAGTATGCATGATTCACATGGAGTGAATTTGTAGCGTTTCATGAGCAAGGCATTTGAGGCCAGTGCCTATGAGTAGGTGGTTCAATGGAGGATTGAACGCATCGAACGACCCGAACAGAGAAACCCATTGTGGAAGCGCATGTCGCACATCGGTGATGGGATGTTTCTCAAGGATTATAATAGTGTACGATTTAGTCCTTTGACTTGAGGTACTAGGGCGAATTCGGTGCATGAAAGTAAGTTCTTAGATCTAGGTGTAGACCACGTAGCTTGGTCATAACATGCCTAGGTTGGGTGCGTATGGACATGTACGCGAGTGGTTAGTACCGATATAGAATCTATTGACTCATCGTAATGGATGAGAGAATTTCCTATACGATTCTTAGATAATATATCCAAGGAATCTGTGGCCGCAGTCGGTGACGGATTTGGAAAGGGGTTTCCAAATTTAGAAGGTCACAATGGAATATTATCCTGAATTAGAAAGTATAGTTATCGAGACAAATTTAGAGGTGCCGATCAATTCACACACCCTAAGTCTTGATCGAGAATATTAGTCGATAGAAGGACCGTATGTACATGGTAATTATATGAAACGAGGTTCACAAGTATCAATTCACCTGAAGTTTGGCTTCATGGGCTTGTGGCTAGACATCGACCATGAAGTGTGGGTACTCCTGAGTTAATAGAGGAATTGATTCTAGGAGTGGTCAATTAAAGGTTGTTTAATTGACCGGAGCAATTTATTGTTCATAAATTAAATCACGAGGAATTCGTGGGCCTGCTGCCAATTGATGGTGAACACAGAGGGTCACACACAATACAATTGGACGGTGACTGTTGAAAAGGGATACAAAAGGAATTAATTGATTTAAAGGTAATTAAATCAATTAAATGAATTAAAAGTATTTAATTCAAGTGGGAGATTAATTAATTGGCTAACTTAATTAATTAAATACTTAATTGAGTTGCTAATTAATTATATAAAAGAAATAATGATTTAATTGGATTGGGCATTTAATTAAGTATTTAATTAAATGAAAGGCTTGCAAGACATGGGCCTTTAATTAAAAGCCCATAAGAAGTCTTGCAAAACCTAGGTCAAGAAGGAGTCTATAAAAGGGGTTCTACTTGAGCTCAAAAAGCTAACACCTTAAGCAAAACCCTAGCCTCTCTAAGACCTAGTAGCCGCCGCCCCCTTGTGCTAGAAACCCTAGCCACCGCCACTTGCTGCCGTGGGCTGCCCTAGTGCCGTCGCCCCTCTCCCTTTATTCCTCTGTGTTAGATCTTGACCTGTCAGGAGAATCTACACAACCCTGCAATAATAAACCTCCTGAATCCAGTTCTGAGCCTAAGATCTTGAGGTGTTGCCAGAATCCAATTGATGTGGACTAACTTTGGAGGTGAGACGTTTGGATCACTTCTGTGAACTAGATCCGAGTTCAGATTCAGAGTTGGAGTATTCCACCACCTTGCCTGTGGTGAGGGAAAATCGAAAACTCCATAATTACTCTGTGCGTTTTTGTTTCTTGTTTACGTATAAATAATATGGAGATTTTTATATGGGACCTTGGGTGCTTCGAAAATTTTAAATTCCGCACTTTCGTTGTTCTGACAATCAAGGCAACCCAACCACTATTCCAACAGTGGTATCAGAGCCAACTCCATCATTATTATACGAAAAGCCTGAACATAATGTGTTTTCACCGTATATGTTTAATTATGTATATGTAAACACGTGATAATTATGTTTTGTAAATTGATTCTTACTTGTTATGACTGGATCTATGATTGGGTAAAACTGCTTTTTTAGATCTGTGCCGATTTATAGTTTTTGAAAACTCCAGGACTTTTTGAAATAAAAATCGCATATAGGGTTTTTGTGGGCTGAAAATTTTGAATTTTTGAAATCTGGAAATTTCAAAATTCTGGACTGTTTTTGCAAATCTGGTCGCACGGGTTTTGGGGTCAATTTGTAATTTCTGAAAACTTTGGGGCTGTTTTGCAATTACCGAAACTTGAGGGGTCAATTTGAAAAATCAAAAAAAATTTCAGAATTTAAAATATTATTTTTTGAAAGCTGCCCGAATCTGCCCAGGGGTGTTTTTGTAACTTTTTAAAAGTTTTGGGGTCAAAGTGCAATTTTCGAAAGTTGAGGGGCGAAAATGCAATTTTCAAAAGTTGAAAAACAGAATCTGAATTTGAGCAGAAAATTTATTTTTGTTTACTCGAATATTCATTTTGTCATAATTAGTAGTGACTAAAAAGTAAGAATCATAGGAAGTTAGTTTTAAAAGGTAGTTTTAAAATTAAGAAAGAAATAGGTAAAGGATGTTTGCTTGTTTCTTGCTCTATGTGAATTGTTTACGTGGTTTTCGATCGAGCCGAGCCTTGACCTTAGGTTAGATGTGATTGGTTTAATTTATTGTTTGGTTTTTTATTGGGCCTGCGAGCCTATTATGTTTTTGGGCCATTTTGAGCCTTTGTAATAGAATAGGGCTTCACTGCTTTCCTAGTTTAGGATGGAGGCCCGTTTACAAGCAAGGTGGGAACCCAAGAAGATATGAAGGCCATGTATGCATGATACATTGTGTAATAGCATAGGCCCATTTACAAACCCTTTAGATTGACCAATAGGGCCAACATCATTGGCTCGATGATGGCCTGCATAGGAGGCTCCCGATCGAAAACATATTGTGGTAGTATGCATGCTAGGCTTGTATGTCTTTTATTTATTTTGTCGATTTATATCTCGAGGAGAGTTAGTATAACTTTCAAACCAGAAATTCCCCTCTCGAATTAAATATTAAGTCATATTGGATTAAAATAAAATGAAGTATTTATATAAATCCAAGCCTTCCATCAATAGGGACTAGCGTATGTTGTCTACTTATCGATAGAGGTGATCCAGAGTCTGGCACCCGAGTCGAAGAAAGGGACAATACGTGAAATTCCTTGACTCCTGTTTTTAACTAAACACGACAAGGGTGAGGACTGGTCGGGATGTGAGGATCGACCGATAACTAGTTACGGAGAACTCACGACCGGGCCCGTTGCTCATCATGATTGATGGGTTAGACTTAACGATTAGTAACACTTATGATGTAGCAGTGCTAGATAAGTGCGAAAACCGAGGCAAAATAGCTTGAAGGTTGTGGAGTAACACAATTGGCAATAAGTATGCCTACCTGGGGAATTGGTTGTATGGCCACGAGTCGTGGGTGCAATTAATTGCTGCTGGGACGTCAAGACCTACTAGGAATTAAATTTCCCGAGCAATCAAAGGGGTGATTGTTTCGATAAAATAGTGGGAGAACTTTTTCGAAAACAAGTCCAAAATTCGATAATTATAAGTATTAGACATAAGATCAGTTAGCTAAATGTTGTCTTCTTTCCATTTGTAGATATTAAGTACAATGTCTAAGAATCCATTATCTGTTATCCTCAACGCAAACAAGTTGAATGGCTCAAACTTCGTTGACTGGCTGAGAAATCTCAGAATTGTCCTCGACTCCGAGCGACGAAGCTATGTGCTCGACACACCTATGCCTGCTGCACCCGCAGCACGAGCTAGTGAGGAACAACGAACCACCCATGCTAAAAGGGTTGATGATGATCTTCAGGTTCGATGTCTCATGCTAGCCTCGATGTCGAATGAACTGCAGAAACAGCATGTTGCAATGCCGCTTGCTAGAGAGATACTTCTCCACCTCCAGCAGATGTTTGGAGAGAGGTCTCGTACCGAAAGGTTCGCGACCAGTAAGGAGTTGTTTCATCTCAAGATGGCTGAGGGAAGCAGTGTCAAGGATCACTGTCTGCGTTTCATCAACATGGTTGAAAAACTAGGGCGATTGGAAGTGGACTTGCATGTTGATCTTAGCACTGACCTCCTTCTCCATACGCTGCCCCGTTCTTTTGACCAGTTCGTGTTGAACTTCAACATGGAGGATAGAACCCTCGCTCTTCACGAACTGACCAATTTGTTGGTAACGGCAAAATCGACTCTCAAGAAAGAGAAGCCGATAATGATTGCACACCAATCGAGGGCTGCAAAGCCCAAGAGAGGTAAGAAAAAGAAGAAGGTATTTTCTTCGAAGGCAGTCACAAAGGTAGTTGGAAAGAAGCGCAAGAGCCCAGAAGACGAATGTTTCCACTGCAAGAAAGCAGGGCACTGGAAAAGGAACTGCCCAGACTACCTAAAGATGAAACTGGTAGCCAAAGGTATTTTCTTGGTTGAAGTTAATATTTCTATTAACTGTGCATCGTGGGTGTTAGACACTGCAGCAGGTTCTCATATCTGCAATGATTTGCAGGTGATGGGAGCAGTAAGATACCTGAAGCCCGGGGATAGAATCCTGCGTTTTGGAAATGGAGCTAGGATCGCCGCTGAGGCTATTGGGGACGTCGGATTGGTTTTAGGAAATTTTACTTTAATTTTAAGGGATTGTCTGTACGTACCAACTATTATTAAGAACATCATTTCTATTCCTATGTTGGATATTGATGGTTTTAATTTTTCCATTGAAAATGGAGCTTTTTGCATATTTAAAGGTGATTTAATGTATGCTCGTTGTACTTTGATAGATGGTTTGTATTCCCTAGAACCTACAAATTCTGACGTCATGCACATTCAATCTAGAAAAAGAAAATATGATAATCAAACTCCACAACTTTGGCACGCTAGACTTGGACATATTTCCAAGAGTAGGATTCAAAAGCTGGTTTCCTCTAAGGCTCTTGAAATAAAGAACTTGGATGAACTCCCAACTTGCGAGTCTTGTCTCAAAGGAAAGATGACCAAATCACCCTTCACCGGGAATCCCGAGCGAACCAAGCAAACATTGGATTTAATCCATACTGACGTTTGTGGACCATTGAGTGTCAATGCGAGAGGAGGATTCTCTTACTTCGTAACATTCACCGACGATTTTAGTCGTTATGGATATGTGTATCTTATGAAACACAAATCCGAAACTTTTGAGAAATTCAAAGAGTTTCGAATGGAAGTTGAGAATCAACTTGGACATAGTATTAAAGCACTTCGTTCTGATAGAGGTGGTGAGTACTTAAGCCAAGAATTCCTTGATTATCTAAAAGAGAATGGAATTCTCGCCAAGCGAACTCCCCCTAGGACACCTCAACTCAATGGAGTGTCCGAGCGGAGGAACCGAACATTGTTAGACATGGTTCGTTCCATGATGAGCTTCGCTGACCTTACCTTTTCGTTTTGGGGCTTAGCCCTATTAACTGCCTCGAAGATACTAAAAATAGTACCTTCGAAGTCAGTGCCAACGACACCGCACCAAGTATGGTATGGTAAAGCACCCGTGTATTCGTATCTACGAGTATGGGGATCTCCGGAGTATGTAAAGAACAAAAAGGGAGATAAGCTAGATAGTAGATCTAGTTTGTGCAAATTTGTGGGGTATCCAAAGGAATCCATTGGATACCTGTTCTTCGATCCTAAAGAACGTAACACGTTGGAACGCCCACTTCTTGGAAGAGGATTTCCTCACCAACCGAAATGGGACAATCGTAGAACTTGATGAAGTCCAGGAATCGGACCCATCCCCACAAACAGTGGGAGCTGAACCAGAATTTATTGAACCTACTAGTACACCTACTCTTCGAAGGTCTGATCAAATTCGTAAGGAGCCAGAGCGATTTGGTTTCATTCACGAAAACGAAAAACGTGATAATGATCCAAGGACCTATCAAGAAGCGATGTTAGACATAGACTCGGGTGCGTGGCTTGAAGCCATGCAATCCGAAATGGATTCCATGCATTCCAACAAGGTTTGGACCTTGGTCGATCCACCTGAGGGAACTATCCCTGTAGGATGCAAATGGATCTTCAAGCGTAAGCTTGGAATGAATGGAGAGGTATTAACTCATAAAGCTCGCTTAGTGGCGAAAGGATATTCTCAAAGGCCTGGAATAGACTATGAGGAAACCTTCTCTCCCTTGGCGATGTCGAAATCCATTCGGATACTACTTGCCATAGCCGCTTGGCATGACTACGAAATATGGCAAATGGACGTAAAGACCGCCTTTCTCAATGGAGACATTGACAAGGAGATCTTTATGCAACAACCTGAAGGTTTTGCGTACAAAGGAAGTGAGCACAAATTGTGTAAACTTCAAAGGTCAATCTATGGCCTCAAACAGGCGTCCCGAACCTGGAACATACGATTTGATGAGACAGTCAAAGCATTTGGCTTCATCAAAAACGTATATGAACCTTGTGTGTACAAAAAGAATAGTGGGAGCTCGATACAATTCATTGTTTTGTACGTCGATGACATTTTGTTAATCGGAGACGATATCAAGATGTTAGCGCAGACTAAAGCGTGGTTATCCGTGCAGTTTTCCATGAAAGATATGGGAGATGCATCTTACGTATTGGGAATACGTATCTATAGGGATAGATCGAAGAAGATGATAGGACTCTCCCAATCTCAGTACATCAACACTATTTTGAAGAGATTCAAAATGGAAGAATCCAAGAGATGATTGCTTCCAATGAGACATGGTATCTCTCTTTCCAAGTCAATGTGCCCTACAACTGACGAAGAAAAGACGAGAATGTCTCTCATACCTTATGCCTCTGCTATAGGGAGCATAATATATGCAATGTTGTGTACTCGACCAGACATAGCACACGCTCTTAGTGTAACTAGCTGCTATCAGTCAAATCCAGGCGAAGAGCACTGGACTGCCGTAAAAGCAATCCTAAAGTACCTGCGAAGGACTAAGGATATGTTTTTGGTCTACGGTGGTAGTGGAGAACTGAAACTTGAAGGATTCACTGATGCAAGTTTCCAGTCTGACGTGGATGACTTCAAATCCAACTCTGGATACATATTCCGCATCAATGGAGGAGCCGTCAGTTGGAAAAGCTGTAAACAGTCTACCACTGCCGACTCAACCACAGAAGCAGAATATATCGCAGCATCAGATGCGGCAAAAGAAAGTGTATGGATGAAAAACTTCATTCAAGAATTGGATGTTGTTCCTAGCATTGCTGAACCTGTAGTCGTCTTCTGTGACAACAACGGGGCGATAGCTCAAGCAAAGGAGCCGAGATCACACCATCAATCCAAACACGTACAGAGGAAATACCATGTGATCAAGGAGATCATTGGTAGAGGAGACATGCGCATGGAGTATGTCAAATCGGAAGACAACGTAGCTGACCCACTAACTAAGCCACTTTCACAAAAGGCGTTCGATAGTCATCTAGAGAAGATGGGTCTTAGAACCATAGGTGAATGGCTTTAGGGCAAGTGGGAGATTGATAGGATAGTGCCCTGCAAGCCAGTTCAATTAGCCTGTAATAGATCTATCCTGTATGAAACAATCTTTTGACTTATAATAATACGCACGTTTATTTATATATGTATAAAGATAAACAATGGCCCACTTCATCTCTCGCGAATACATTTAAGCGATTGGTTGAAACCCTTAGATTACATTATACTATGGGACGATTCACTTCAGTACTGAGTGCAATCATGAAACAGTCTCAAAGGTCGTAATCTTAAAACTGTTCCAAGTCATAGATTCCGAACGAGACGGGGTATCGTAGGAATCACCAAGACTTGTACGAGTATGCATGATTCACATGGAGTGAATTTGTAGCGTTTCATGAGCAAGGCATTTGAGGCCAGTGCATATGAGTAGGTGGTTCAATGGAGGATTGAACGCATCGAACGACCCGAACAGAGAAACCCCTTGTGGAAGCGCATGTCGCACATCGGTGATGGGATGTTTCTCAAGGATTATAATAGTGTATGATTTAGTCCTTTGACTTGAGGTACTAGGGCGAATTCGGTGCATGAAAGTACGTTCTTAGATCTAGGTGTAGACCACGTAGCTTGGTCATAACATGCCTAGGTTGGGTGCGTATGGACATGTACGCGAGTGGTTAGTACCGATATGGAATCTATTGACTCATCGTAATGGATGAGAGAATTTCCTATACGATTCTTAGATAATATATCCAAGGAATCTACGGCCGCAGTCGGTGACGGATTTGGAAAGGGGTTTCCAAATTTAGAAGGTCACAATGGAATATTATCCTGAATTAGAAAGTATAGTTATCGAGACAAATTTAGAGGTGCCGATCAATTCACACACCCTAAGTCTTGATCGGGAATATTAGTCGATAGAAGGACCGTATGTACATGGTAATTATATGAAACGAGGTTCACAAGTATCAATTCACCTGAAGTTGGGCTTCATGGGCTTGTGGCTAGACATCGACCATGAAGTGTGGGTACTCCTGAGTTAATAGAGGAATTGATTCTAGGAGTGGTCAATTAAAGGTTGTTTAATTGACCGGAGCAATTTATTGTTCATAAATTAAATCACGAGGAATTCGTGGGCCTGCTGCCAATTGATGGTGAACCCAGAGGGTCACACACAATACAATTGGACGGTGACTGTTGAAAAGGGATACAAAAGGAATTAATTGATTTAAAGGTAATTAAATCAATTAAATGAATTAAAAGTATTTAATTCAAGTGGGAGATTAATTAATTGGCTAACTTAATTAATTAAATACTTAATTGAGTTGCTAATTAATTATATAAAAGAAATAATGATTTAATTGGATTGGGCATTTAATTAAGTATTTAATTAAATGAAAGGCTTGCAAGACATGGGCCTTTAATTAAAAGCCCATAAGAAGTCTTGCAAAACCTAAGTCAAGAGGGAGTCTATAAAAGGGGTTATACTTGAGCTCAAAAAGCTAACACCCTAAGCAAAACCCTAGCCTCTCTAAGACCTAGTAGCCGCCGCCCCCTTGTGCTAGAAACCCTAGCCGCCGCCGCCACCTAGAGCCGCCGCCACCTGCTGCCGTGGGCTGCCCTAGTGCCGCCGTCCCTCTCCCTTTATTCCTCTGTGTTAGATCTTGACCTGTCAAGAGAATCTACACAACCCTGCAATAACAAACCTCCTGAATCCAGTTCTGAGCCTAAGATCTTGAGGTGTTGCCAGAATCCAATTGGTGTGGACTAACTTTGGAGGTGAGAGGTTTGGATCACTTCTGTGAACTAGATCCGAGTTCAGATTCAGAGTTGCAGTATTCCACCACCTTGCCTGTGGTGAGGTAAAATCGAAAACTCCCTATGTTTAATTACTCTGTGCGTTTTTGTTTCTTGCTTACGTATAAATAATATGGAGATTTTTATATGGGACCTTGGGTGCTTCGAAAATTTTAAATTCCGCACTTTCGTTGTTCTAATCGAGGCAACCCAACCACTATTCCAACATAAAGCACGCAGGGCTTTGAATCCAAATACATTTCCTACAATCGAAGTTACCCTGCTGATCTAATCTTGAACTAATCTGATTGGACTCAGCTGAAAACCTGCCCGTCTGATTTCGAACTCAGCATAAGATCAGTAGTCTTCTGGACCTTGAACTTTTGACCCTTCTGATTTGTCTTCTTACTTGGTCAAAATTCTTCTAAGGGATTTAAGCATTCATTACTTAGCTGATTCGGATGTTTTGGAAATCATCAAAACCTCCCTTATCTCCTTGCACTTCATCTTCATCTTCATCCAACAATTTCCTCCTTTTTTATGATGACAAAACTCCAGCTAAGTACATATACCTATACTAAAGTTTTGATCCTCAAAAATTTCTGAGATAGAAATGATTTGCTGGAAGAAAACTTAAACTTTTATAAATTATGAAAGATGTTTACAAGTTACAAGTTATCTGATGAAATGTGCATAAAGTAAATTACAGAAAAGTTACAAAAGACCTAGTCTAGTAAACTGGTCTAGTCCTTCTTCTCTTCATCTGTACTTGCTTCTTCGTCTTCTTCATCAGGATTAGAGGATTCTTCATCATCTACTTCTTGAAAGAATCTTTTCCTTAAGACCTTTAACCTTATATACTTGGCGTCTGGATTGTGTAATGATTTGACCTCGTATAATTTTATTAGTGTATCCCAAATCTCTTTTGTCGTCTTCTTCTCAACCACACTTGACAACACTTCGTCAGCTAATACTAAGTGCAAATCAGCAATAGCATTGCCATCCATTTCGTTCCACTTGTCGTCAGTGATCCCCTCGAGCTTATCTCCAATTTCCGCCAAGCAATTATCTTTTTCTTAACACTGCTTTCATTCTCATTTTGCATAATGAGAAATTATTCCCATTGAATTTCTCTATTTCATACTTTGTCGTCCTCCTCGAGGATGTCTTCCTTTTACCACTAACTGGATCTTAGAGTAGCACGAAGAATCGGCTATAAACCTGATGCTCTGATACCACTGTTAGGAAGTTGTGGTACCGACACCCAAGTACAACTAAAGTAGAAATAAGAAAACTTGAGGAAATGAGATAAAACAATCGGAGTCAAGCAAACCGTAGAAGGATTTTATTATAGCAAAAGGATTACAATACTTTCTATAACAAAGGAGAGACAAAATATTAGGAGAAACCTCACTTTTATTCTCTCAATATTGTTCTCACACTCTGTCAATGTTATTCTCTCGAGTGGGAATCAATCCCTATTTTTGCTCTAAAATGGGATTCAATTCCTATCTTCACCACTCTACAAATGTTCAACTAATGTAACATATATATAGATGTCATGAGGAGGTGAGCAAGTAGCCAAGTTCAAGTTGTCTTCTTCTTTTGATTTCTTAGCTAGGAAGTAATTGAAGAAGTCAATTTCAATTTTTCTTCTTCCTTCAATTTCCTTATCTTCTTAGCCACTTTTGTTGACTTTTAATTACTTAGCAATGAAGATTACTTATTGGTAAGTAATTCTATCTCCTCAACTCTTCTACAAGCTTTAAGAGAGTCGCCAATTTTGACTTCAATTCCTTAGTGTAAAAGGTTTTCTTTGTAATTAAGAAATACCAATAAAATGGCTTTATCCCTTAACAGGAAAGGTCCATTTCTTCTCTTGTGAGTATTTCTCATATCAAAATTCAATCATATGGGTTGAAATCAATTTCCATATTCCATGTAAAGAAAATGATTTTGTGAAAATGCCTATAAAAATTAAAATCATAAGAGATATCTTACCTCAGACGGAGTCCAGAATTGAAGAATCGGTAGGTTAAACGAAAAAGGGCGTAGTGCAATGGAGTGAGAGAGAGAGAGAAAGAGATTAGTAATGGTTTCTTGAATTAAATATCAATGAGGTAGTCATGGTTACCGTTCGGAATTGTGGGAATTGCGTCAAAATTCAAGGGCAGAGCAAACGTGTTGAAATTCCACTATTCCATCAAAAAACTTGGCACCGGATTTTCCCTCTACTTTAAAAAGTTTTTTTTACAAATTTAGCTAAGAAGAAAAAAATCACACAAATTAAGGAAAATCTTAAAGATGCAAAATATTCTTATGAGAAGGTTTCAAAAGCAAGATGAAGTAAAATGAGATTATGTTACGTAATATTCTTATGAAATATGACAAGTATGTGTTTGAATTGGACATACCATTGATTAAAAATAAAATTGATATTTGTTGGAGAAGAGTTTGGAGAGAATTACCTAAAAATAATTTTTCTAGAAAGACCATATAATTAGGCAAGGGAAAATTGCGTTTTTGGTATCATAAGAAATGCCAACTTGTAACTTTGGTATCATTGGATACGAAAATGCAAATTTGATACCACAGGTTTTCATTCAACTTTGGTACCAAATCCATTTTTTCTCCAAAGTTAATGGCAATTTACCCCCTATGAAATACATAATGTACAATTTATTGAAAAAATCAATTTATCCTCTGTAAAAAAATCAATAAAGCAATTTATCCCTTTCAGCCGGAGAGTGTAAATTGATCACTTGCCGAAGTTGAGAGTAGATATGAAAAATATTTTGTAATATGGGGGATGAATTGTCACATTTATCATAATACATGGGGTAAAATGCCACATTATTATAATAAAAAGGGATAAAGTGCCGCTTATAAAAATATCAGAGAGGATGTGTAAAACTTTTATAAAAGTACAGGAGATATATAAAGTGCTCATTTTTGAATCACAAGGGGGTAAATTGAATATTATGCATTTCATAGGAGGTAAATTATAATTAACTTTGGAGAAAAATTGGGTTTGGTTCCAAAGTTGTAATAAAAACATATCATGTGGTACCAAATTTATGTTTTTGTAGGAAAATTCTTGTCCAAACCTTGTTTGGCCAAACTCATACAACCACTAAGCAAGTGTATTGTACTTGCTTTGTGATTGGTCACTTTTCTGGAAGTTACAACCAATCACAAAGCAAGTGTATTACACTTGCCATGTAATTAGTTTGGGTTCGGCCAAACCCGGTCTGGGTAAGAATTT
Source organism: Penstemon barbatus (assembly GCA_003313485.2). Lineage (NCBI taxonomy): Eukaryota > Viridiplantae > Streptophyta > Magnoliopsida > Lamiales > Plantaginaceae > Penstemon > Penstemon barbatus. Next base: position 19,031,337 of record CM064882.1, on the reverse strand, counting down.
CCCGTTTTCGTATCCAATGGTACCAAGTTGCAAGTTAGTCTATCCTATGGTACCCAAAAAGTAAATTTCCCAATGTAAATATATCCCAGCTAAAATCCGACTAATTGCGGATGCGATTACAACAACTAATTGTGTAGCCATATGATCTAAACCAGAAATATAATCACTTTAGGAACATTAGCATTGTCTAACATTGAGTGTCTGTATAGAATTTAAAGATTTGTTTAGAAAAGAGAAGGGTAATTTATGTGTTTGTTGATGTAATAGGTGCAATAGAAGTGAATTCTTTCTGCTATTCATTGTTTCAAATTTTAGAATACTTTAAACAATTACATGAAAATTTGTTTAGAAGCCCATATTTGAGTTTCTCAAGTATTTAGATTAATTAGTATCTATTGAGAGTCTTCCATTAATGTATATATTCTGGACAATATAAATAATCTAAATATTTTACAATTTTCATTCTTGAACCAATATCATTAGAAAAATCATTGTTGGCATTTTGCATCTATAAAAAGTGATATATCAAGGATCCACCAACATGTGATTGGTTTATTGGAAAGGACTAGTCACTACGAAGTAGCGGACTCAGGTTCGAATTCCTGTTGGGAGAGGTTCCCACTTTATGTGTCCGACGCGCTTCGAAAGGGATTAAACCTTTGGGAAAAAAAAAAAAAAGATATATGAAGGATCCTCATTTATTTGCCTATTAGATTGTTCCTGTTTTATCTTATTTGAATTGTTGGAGATTGTGATTTGTCTTGGTTTATAAATGTCTTAGTGACAAATATTATTACATTTATGCGGAGCCATATGTATGTATTGATTGACTGCAATTTAGAGACAAATCAAGTGATTTTCATCTCTGTTAAAGCCATAAAATGAATAGCTTTGTGGACTTTTACTTAATATAGAGGAGATATGATGCCTAGACCAGGTCTTTCCTAGACCATGAATAAAATTAGTGTATTCACCAAACATATTTACAAGATTTTGTGTTATGGTCTATGAAAGACCGGGTCTAGGCAAGAATTTTCCATGGTTTTGGGGTCTTCTACTAAAGTAAATTAGGCATGAGTTCATTTGTGAAGTTCTTTATAATCTATTATGTCAATTTAGATGGAGACAAAGAATTAATTCATCATAAATCTAGGATGGTGCATAAAATCGAGGAAAAAATAAGGGCTTGTTTGTTTGGCGTTTTCCAAAATTTTTTCGTGTTTGAGAAATGCCAAACAAACGTGTTTTCTATTTTCTGAAATAAATTTTTCATCTCTCAATTTTCTCAAACTACTCTTCTCAAAACTCAAACAAACAACAATTTTCTTATCTCTAAACAAAATCTATACAAACTCTATCTGATTTGACATAAAGTAACATATCTCTTACACAATTTATCTCATAACAAACATGATTTGACATAAAGTCTTACACATCTTACACATACACCTACTTTATTTCTCGAACCACTCTCTCAAAATTCAAACAAACAATATTACGCAAATCGAAATTATTTTACAAACCTCTAATACTCTCCCAAACTACTTTCTCAAACACCAAATATACAGGCCTTGAATGTTTAAGTAATCTCCTGACATGATCTTTTTATATGAGTATTGCCAAAACATGTTACTAAAAGTTTATGCATTAAATACTAAAAATTGACATTTCCTGACATTATTTTTTATATGATATGTTTAATCAATAATTGACACAGTTAACAATGAGATGAGAAAAAAAAAATTCAATTTTCATTGTCGTGTGCATTATTTTCAGGATCATTATTTAGTTCCCTATCTGTTGTGAAATCTAAACTTTTAATTGACATATTACTTATTGCAGTGACCACTTGACCTCTAGTCTTTATAGTTTTGACTTCTATACAGATTACCTATGTCCTCAAATAGCATCTATTAAAAAAAAACGATGTCCTCAAATGGTGTATATAAAAATCACATTTTGATGTGAAACATTTTATTAATTTATATTTTTATTTCTCTTTATGTCAAAGAACCTGAACTGGACAAGGTTGGATGTCAATTGATAATAGAGCATTGTCATGTAATCTTACAGAAGCTATTGCCATTATCAATACGTGGATCGTTGCCTGATAATGTGTGTGATGCATTAAACGAAGTTAGTGATTTCTTCACACGATTGTGCTCTAAAGAATTGAAACAAGAAGATTTGGAGTATCTCGAGGGTAAGGTTGCAATAACCTTATGCAAGTTAAAAAGAATATTTCCGTCGGCCTTTTTTGATATCATGGTGCATTTACCTATTCATCTTGCACGTGAGGCAATGTTAGGAGGACCTGTTCAATACCGATGGATGTACCCTATCGAGAGGTAGACTTTAAATAGTTATAATTGTTATTATATGTCTTTAATACTTCACAATTTTTTCATTTTTCATTTTTATCTGTAAAATGTGTTATATAGGTTTCTGCGCAAGTTAAAGCAATATGTTAATAACAAAGCTTTTCCAGAAGGATCAATAGCCGAGGGTTACATTGCTGAGGATGCCTAACATTCTGCTCAATGTATTTGGATGACATTGAAACACAATACAACAAAATAGAACGCAATTACGACAGTTGGAAAGAGAAATCACAAGAAAACTTAAGTGTGTTTTCAGAAACCACTCGTCTCATAGGAAAGGGAGTATATAACTATATTGATTCAAATCTTGGAAGCAAGCTCATTTTTGAAAAACTGCGACGAAGTCTTACCTTTCATCAAGTATGTTAATTCAAATGTTCCATTGGTGCCTGTAGAATTTTTTTTGCATACATGTAGGATAAATATGAAAACTGAATTCGAAACTAAGAGGAAAGTATTAAAGAGACTGGACACCCGTGATGTTGAAAAAAAGCATGATGAATCATTCTCTCAATGGTTTGAAAATCAGGTAAGTATTTTTATAAGTACTTTCATATTTTTTTATAAGAACATTTAGTACAATATTTTTTAAATTTAAAATTTAATTCATAGTTTGCAACACTGTCAAGCGAGGAAAAAAAGAAAGCTCACGCAAATTTGGAATACTTAGCATATCGTCCTGATCAAAGAGTAATTCACTATGAGGCTTGTAATGTTTTTTTATTAATTAAGTGTAATTTTTCTCCTCTGCGGGTTTGTTGCTTTTTTATTAATTAAGTGTAATTTTTCAACAGTTAATAGTTATATCTTTGTTAATATAGTAAATATGAGGCTTCTATGCTTATGTGATTTCCTATCAAAGGTAAATTTAACATGTACTACTTATCAAATGCTATTTACAATTTTAACCTTTTAATTTATAGGGGATTTTATCTTTTTACTTTTATTTATATGCAATGCTATTATGTGCATTATAAGCGGGGAGTTTGACATAAGCATTTACCATGTTGGTAGATTTTAAACCAAGATTTGAGTTCATGAGTAATTTTAAGACTAAGTAGAAAGATATTTCACTCAATTGAGTAAGTGTGTAATGCATGTGACATTGGCTCTGCCGCAAAGTTGTAAGAAATGTGAAAATGAAACTTACAAAGTGGAACAAAAGTAATAAAAAATATTTAAAGAATGAAATTGTCAATAGTGTCTCATATGGGGCCGCAAAGTGTGATTCACCCTTTATGAATTTGTTTACTCGATTAGTCCCTAGATGGCAAAATAAAAAAAAAAAAAAAAAAATATATATATATATATATATATATATATATATATATATATATATATATATATATATATATATATATATATATATATATATATATCAAGATACTCGAACTAGTTTTATTTTTTTAATCAAACTCATTGAGCTTGATTCTTTTTATGTTCAAATCAAACTTGAATTAAATTTAGTGTTTTAGAACTAATATAATACCAGACTAAATTTAACAAGCTAAATTTGACAATTATATATGTGTATTATTAGCTTGATTTGTGTTTCACCAAATCAAAATTCCTTTGAGTTCGATTCCTACAACAATTACTTCGGACTTTGAGGTTTAACGTTAGATTCCTAATTGGCAAAACCACCTTGTCTTGTTTTTATAACCAAATATATCTTTGTGGTATTTAGTATTAGCAAAAACCTACATATTTTTAGGAAAAGTGATAATTATGCCCCTACTATAAAATGCGAAAATATCCCTACGCACCTAAAAAATTGATAATAATCCCATTAACTTTGAAAATCGGCAATATGTTCACTTAAAAAATTGACAAAAATATACCTATTTAATTATATAGGAATTTCAAACGAGGATTCTTTTGCTGATAACAAGTAACACAAAGAGATATTGTGCACGTATAAATAACATGGGGGATATAATTGCCAGTTAGGCAAAGCATGTGGGGTAATTATGCATTTAGCTCTTTATTTAATTCATTGTAAATTTGTTGGTGTGATTGTTAATATTCTAATATGATGATGTAGTTTGTCGTTTCGCTAAAAGAAATCAACATGTACCTATTTTGGGACATTTTAGTTTTTAAGCAAGCAATTTTGATAATTTAACTTTTCATAGTTTGCAATTAAAGGACAATTGACTGTCATTTTTGTCCTTGAACTTTCTAGAGTTTGTAATGTTAGAACATTTGGCGACAATATTGGTCCTTAACTTTTTGAATTTCGTGAGAAACAGAATGAAATTGTTGCCAAATGTCCTAAAATTGCAAACACTGAAAAGTTAATGGATCTAAATTGCTTATCTTAAAAAGAAACTATCCCCCAAAATGGCTACCCATTAAAAGTTAAAGGACTAAAAATGCATGATCGCCTATTTACATTTCTTCTACAAGTTTGTAATAACTCGACTTATTAAGAAAAATTAATATGATATGGCATTAAAAACGTAAGTAATTAAATTGCCCAGAAATTAGATGCATATGTAAAATTGGAACAGAGCACACAACTGCAGGGGCGGATCCAGGAATTTGGGTCGGGGGGCTAAACTTATACACAAAAAAAAAAAAAAAATCAAACAGTTAAACATAAAGTTTATATTATTCACATAAGAACCCAAAATATCTACATATTTACTTTAATAATTGACCACGACGGTTTTTCATCTTTTGAAATCGGTCCATGATAGCATAATTTGAAATACTATTAAATATGTCTCTCTCTATAAAGACAACTAAACTATCATTTAGCCATTGATCGCTCACTCGGTTACGAAGTCGATTCTTTACTATCTTCATAGCCGAAAAAGCTCTCTCCACTGATGCAGTTGCAACGAGTAGAATAAGCGCCAATGTCACAAGTTTGTAAACCATCGAGAATGCGACATGTCTTTTAGTTGCAACCATCTTCTTAGCAAGATCACCAATCCCTTTCAAACTAGAAAAATCATCACTTGATCTAACATGCCTAATATAATTTTCAAGTTGATTGGGAAGAGCTGATAGCTCAAGAAAAGAAAAGTCATTTGGATAAATTCGGCAAGACGAACAAGTTTTCCTTTGTCAAATGCTTCAAAGTGATTGGATGGGTTTAAGCATGCAACACAAAGAAGCAACTCCGTGTTAACTTCATTTAAACGGTTGTTCAACTCTTGCAATTGTCTATCTATCACCGAATTGAATCTCTCAACTTTGTAATAATGTTCGATATTCACTTGTTCAATCCTACGCTTTGGCCTCCCATATGGAACATAAACATTACTCATTGAAGGAACTTCAATTTCATGTTTAGAACATAAAGAAGTAACATACTCCAACAAAGTTTCCCTTCCATCATCTCGTCTCTTGAAGACGATCTTTAGCTAATTTGACTAATTTCATAGCATTCACTATATCTTGATCTTTTCTTTGTAAAGCTTGAGACAAGTCATTAGTGATCCCCAATATCGACGCCATCTAATGTAAATTGAAGACAAAGGAAAATGATTGCAATATTATTGGGGCTTACAATTGGAAGAGTAAGTTATTGTTAAAGTGAGTATATTAATTGGACATGAAATTATGTTTGGGCTATTAGACTAATATATTAATTTTTTTGTTAAAAAAAATTACAACACATATTAAAAAAAAAAAAAGAAATATATATATATATATATATATATCCAGGGGGGCTATAGCCCTCCCCCCTTGCCCCTATGTGGATCCGCCAACACAAGCAAGATGAAAACATTAATCTATTGTTGAGTATCTCTGTTTTTTTCTTTTTTTTTTTCCTTGAGGAAAATGATATGTATCTATATATATATATGCATATATAGTTGAGGAAAATCAATTTTTATAAACCAAAATAAAAATATTCTCTTTGTCCTATTGATATTGAGCTAAATGCAAACATAACTTTAGTAAATTATATAATAAAAAAATGAAATCCTCGAAATATATAGCATAACAATTTGATTTCTTAGTGTTAACTACTTGATTATAATGTTATTCACAGCTTCCTTAAATTAACGTAGCAAAACAACTTACTTATTAAGGTTTGATGCTACGTTTACGGCAAAGTTTTAAAAATAGTTTTGTAACTTTAGGATCCGTTTAAATATAGTCCTATAACTTTATACTCAACACCTTTTTATTCCTTTTATTTCACCCAATTTCAATTTTAGTCCTTTGCATAACAAATTTCATCCTCTATCATTCAGTAAGTTTCAATTTTCGTCATGCAACTTTCAATAAATTTTAATTTTCGTCCTGCATATACAAACGTTTTCTTTAATAATAAGATCAAATTTTAATTGCAGGACGAAAATTGAAACTTATTAAAAATTAGAGGACATACTTGTCACGTATAAGACTAAGATTTAAATTGGGTGATAATTAATAGACTAAATGTGCGTTCGCTATAGTTATATGACTATTTTTGAAAAAATTCAAAGTTACAGGACCATTTTTAAATTTTGCCCTACATTTGCTTTCCTCACAAAAATAATTATTTCTTGTGTACTATAGTTTTATATTTACACAAACTTTCTATTTTTTCCCAATTTTATTCATCAATTAAGAGTGAAATATTTTCTTGTTTTTCTCGCTAACTAATTTTTTTTGGTCAATTTCTATTTTATGGTTAATTTTTTAATAGTGACAATATTTTCTCTTCACTGTTACTTTTGGGGTTTTAGTGACAATATTATCTTTTCACTATTAACTTCGGATTTATAGTGATAAAATATTTCTCTTCATTATTTCCATTGGATTTTCAGTGGCAACATTTATTCGACACTAAAGTTTAACTAAGTGTTATACTGACAATTTAGCATGATATCACTATAATTATCCATGTTAGTGACAATATTATTTTCCCGGAAATTTTATAAAATGGCGCCAAATATATAGTGACAAAATATAAAGTTGTCACTATCAATCACTATTAAATAAGTTTTTTATTTAATTATCTATCTAAAAAATAATATGTTAGAGAAAATAATATGTGAATATTTAATTAATATTTTTGCCTTTACAAAATAAATTGATTATAACAAAGGGCCCCAAATTTGAAATTCGCCTAGGGTCTCGAATATCTAAGACCGGCCCTGATGACGAATGTAGTGACATCATCAAACACTATTCAATGATGCATGCAGTGACATCATCAATTACTATTCAATGGCGAATGCAATGACGTCATAGAGCGACTATACACTGTTACAGCGTGTGTACTCCATACAGTTTAAAAAAAATTCCAAAAATGCCCCTAAAGACGTCTATTAAAGGAAATTTCTGACTCACTTCAAGAATCAAGTGTTTGAGTTCAGATTCACTTTCCTCTAGCAAAATTTTCTCTTTGTGTCATCATTCAGTAATTCAAGTAAATCTCCAGTTCAAATCTTCAAAATCCTACTGAAGGTTTGAATTTAAGTCCTTTATTATTTTAAATTTTTGTATAGCAAAAATTAAGAATGAAAAACTTGATGAAATAGAACATGGAAAATACAACTAATGTAGAAACCTTGAAACTGAGGAAGAACAATTAATTTTCACCTTCAACAAAAATGTATAACGTGAAATTTCTTGTTGTTAGGTTTAAATCAAAGAACTAAAACGAAACTATAGTAATTAATGTTTATTGGGAAAAAAAAAGCTACCATTGATGATCATCTATTTCTCTGGAAATGCTAAAATGTTGATTTATAATAACTATAGTAATTCTCTTAAATAGCAGGTAACTTATGGACTAATTATTCTATTTATCAATTATGAATTTACTGCTAACTACACCTAATAATTTGCAATATGACAAAGGAGTTTATTCATAATTATGATTCACAAAGGTCAATTACCTTATGGATGACCCATTCAATCTCTAATGTCCTTCTTTATATATTAAGGTATTATGCACATTTTAAATCAAGGAATGACTAAGAAATACAATTACAACTTAGCTAACCATTGATATTTTGTTCAAGATAAAAAATAATTTAAAATTATAGAATAAGAATTTTGGTCAAAACAACTTATTGGGGTCAGCATATACTCTTCAAATATATAATGTATTGATTGATTGATAATTTTTATGTATTTTGTTTCTTTAAATAAAAAGATATGTTGTACTTAAAACTCAAGAACCCATCTTTGTACTGTAAATCCCTCTCATTCATATGAGTCGTCACTGGTCACATTGTCGCTCCCTTATCTTTTCTCTTCAATCTTGATTCCAAATTCTAAAAATTCCAAAATTTTATATTGTTCGTAGTTCCAATTTCAAGAAGTAGTAATTTATTATTCTTCTTTTTTCTCAATTCCCATGGTTATTCATTTTTTCAAATTTCAATCAATTGTTGACTGATCTTCCAATTGCATCAAAACCTAAAGACTCCGTATGGTGAATAAAATAAAAAAGAAAATTTCGAGCATATAACAATAGAGATTACTTAAACCTAAGTGTTGACTTCTGCACTTTAGTTTATCGCTAGGTATTTTTCTAGGTTTCCTTTTTGTTACATTTTGGTAATGTTTTTCAAAGTAAATACTCGATATTTAGGATGATTTTGTAAAGGGTTATTGTTGATGTGAGGGAACATTTGTCTAGATTTTTTGTTAACTCTACAAAATAGAGTTAATTTCTATGTATTTTTTGCGGGGAATGGCAGTAGTTTCTAGAGTTCTTAAATCGTCTTCATTCGGTTTAGCTTGGTTTATCTCATTGGTGAGTCACGTACTCATTTCGGTATTTTCTTGTGAATATTTCAGATTTTCTCTTCACTTTGTTGGAAGTGCAAACAGAAGCCATTTCGCTGGAGCGAAAAATCTCTCCGCTGGAGCGAAATCATTAAGTAGACCTCCGCTGGGGCGAAACTAATTTTCCGCTGGGGCACAAGATTTCCGCTATTTTACTTTTAGTGCCCTAATTTGACTTGGAAACATATATCTATGTGGAGGAATAGAGAGAAAAGACATCTTGGAATACTTTTTGATGTGGAGGAATAGAGAGAAAAGACATCTTGGAACACTTTTTGACAAGATGAGAGACCAAGAACAAGAAAATATCATTGATGAGCGGGAAAAACATCGGAGAACACAATTCCTGAAGATTGGGTAACATATTTACTTCTCTTTTCTTATCTCTTTCAATTATTTTTCTCTTTTGTGATCTTGTACTCATGATTTTGATTACTCTTGAGTTTACTTTCGTTTTAGCTATGAACTAAATTTACTTTTCTAGGATTGCAATGGAATTCTTTGTTTGAATTGATTGTTGCTTATTTTCCTTATTCTATTTTATTGAGGTTTATTGTTTATCCATTCTTGTGCTTAATTGTCAATAGCCTGATCAACTTTTGTTTCACAAATCTAATTAAATCGGGAGAGGAAATTAGGTTTTAGGTTAAAGATTGGGTAATCTTTGTACGAATTGCACCCACATCGAATTGGGTAATTTGTTTAGCAATTAAGATAGGAATATACTTAACTATATAAAAAAAAAAAAAAAAAGATAGGAATATACTTAATTGCCTTAGGTAGTCACAAGTAGGGCTTGTCCTTGATTCAATTTGTCCTAACTTCATTGGCATAGGAATATAACTCTTTGATTAAGTTAGATTAGTTTTACAATATTCTGGAAAGAAATTGTAGAAACTTAAGTGCCCTAGACTAGCAATAAACCTTAATTGAAATAGAATTATTTGGAAAATAAAAGCAATTAGTTTGACATTGAAGGAAGTTGTAATCCTAGGCTTTAATCATCATAGTTAATCTTGTCAGTTTAGAATTTAGTTTTACTTTCATTGTTGCTTAGTTATAATAATCAAAAATCAAAGATTCGTTTAATTTGGATAAGAAAAAGAGTGATCATTTTGTAATTAGTTAGTTTAGCTCATTAATTCCTTGTGGATACGATACTCTACTTATCATTATATTATTTGTTGCGATTGCGTATACTTGTGTTTATAAATCCTGCATCATGTTTTTGACGCCATTGCCGGGGAGTTATTTGCGCTATTTTGCTAATATTAATATCAATCATTCTTTTCTAAGATCAAATTTTTATTTGTTGTCTCTTTCTTTATTTTCAGGACATTTATTTTTGCATGCGCAACGATCGAAATAAAGAACTTATTCCATTAGATCTTGAAATCGAGTGCATAAATCGAAGATTAAAAAGGCTGAAAATAAATTCTGAGTCTCAAGTTAAAACTACGGGCGAACCAGTTAATGGAGAAGCAACAGCTGCTGCGAATCGCTCTATTAGAGATTATACAGTCCCTCATGCTCATGGACTAAGATCGAGTATTGCTAGGCCAACTATCCAGGCCAATAATTTCGAGATCAAGCTAGCAGTTATACATATGCTTGAGTCGAAACAATTCTTCGGACATTCTCATGAGGATCCGAACAAACACTTGAAAATATTTTTGAGGATGTGTGATACATTCAAATTCAATGGAGTATCATCAGATGTTGTCAGACTGAGATTGTTCCCATTCTCTTTGACTGGGAAGGCTGCAGATTGGTTATAAGCTCTGCCAGATGAGTCTATTACAACGTGGAATCAGTTAGTGTATAAATTTTGAGCTAAATTATTTCCACCTGCAAAAATTGCTCAGATGAGGAACAACATCACTGATTTTCTGCAATATAAAGATGAAACTTTAGACGAAACTTGGGAGAGGTTTAAGGGTATGCTAAAAAAGTGTCCTCACCATCAAGTTCCAGATTGGTTACAAATTCATTCTTTTTATACTGGACTTACAGATAACATAAAAGGAAACCTCGATGCCGCATGTTGGATGAAGATGAAGATGAAGTGCAAAGAAGTCAGAAATTAAGGGAAGGTTTTGATGATTTTCAAAACATCATAATCAGCTAAGTATGAAAAGCTTAGTTCCCTTAGAAGAATTTTGAACAAGTAAAAGAAGACATCAGAAGAGTTCAAAGTTCGAAGCTCAGAAGACTAGTGATCTCTTGCTGAAACAGCGAACAGAAGGGTAGATCATCAGCCGAGTCAAATCAGATGAGTTCAGTATTTGATCAGCAGAGTATCTATCAGCAGAGTCGTTTTGATCAGCAGAGTAGAAGAGATCAAGAGATTAGTCCAACGGTAATAAATGCACCTGGCGTAATAAATGCTGAAAGAGAAGGGTAGTAATGGCAAATGATTGAAGATATCCTCGGATCAGCAGAGTGCATTAAATGCAGCATTAAATGCGATGGACAGAAAGGTACTGTACACTGTACGACTGCTGCAGGGAGCCGTTTCAAAAAGAGCTGAAGGTTGGATTTGAAGATGTGATTTCCTTCAACGGTCATAAATTCAAATCCAAGTATAAATAGAGCAAAGTTCGAAGAGAGAGACACACAACAACAATCAGAGATCGAAATTTTGAAGCAGAATTTCTCTAAGTCTCAAAAGCTCGAACAGCTCACTCGTCTGGTGGAAGTCATCTGTTGACAGAAACCCAGTTGAAGAAAATAGAAAAATACGATCTGAGTGATCTTGTATTTAGCTGAGTGTTGTGCGGAGTTGTGATCCATCTTTGTGAGTGATCAAACTTCAGAGAGTAGAATTTATAAGTGATTTTCTATTGTGAGCTTACAGCCTTCTCATTAGTTGTTTAGGTGTAAGTGGAGAAATATTGTAATCTAAGTGATTATAGTATAACCCAGAATCTGTGTGATCTGGAAGAGTGGACTAAAGGATTTTTATCCATATAACCACTATAAAAATTCTTTGTGTTATCTTGCATTTAAAGCTTTCTTGCATATTTAAAGTTTGCACATTTAAACACTTCGAATTATTTGAAAAGATTTTAAAACAAAAGGAGTTTGTAAAAACGATCCGCTGCAAGTAAACTCTTTGAAAAACTGTTTTGCTGAAAAACAGCTAAGTTACTGTAAGAAGAGTGGTCAGTCGTCTGTTCAAGATTTGTTCACGATCAGACTAGTCTGCTTACTGTTCTTCATCAGCTTAGTCTGCTGACAGAAGACTGAAAAGTTTTAAGTTCAAAAATTTTCAGAGGTCTATTCACCCCCCCCCCTCTAGACCTCATCTGACCACTTGGGACCAACAAGTGGTATCAGAGCAGGTGGTTCATTTGAATCAGCTGCCTGATCAACGAGCTTGATCCAAGTGTTTTTCAAAGGTTTTTGAAAACTTTTCAAAAGAGCATCTTTTTGAAAAACTAAAACTTTTTGAAAAATGGATTGTATCAGCCATGTTCCCCACATCGCTGGTATGTCCTTTGAGGACTGGAAAATCAGAATGGAGATTTTCCTTGCTGCTTATAATGACAACATGTACACATGTATCATTAAAGGTCCATTCAGATTCACAAAGACCATAAAGATAAATGAAGTAGATACGGTTGTGGAAAAAGACCTTCATGAGATGACTCCAGAAGAGATAAAGCTTTTCAATCTAGATAAAGTTGGGAGATTCATCATGACTAAAGCCCTGGATAATGATCGGTTTGACAAGGTCAAACATTGCAAGACTGCAAAGGAGATGTGGGACAAAGTCAGAGATATGAGCGAAGGCAATGATGCTATCAAGGAGCATCAGCTCACTGTTACATTGGAAAAACTTGACAACTTCAAGATGAAGACTGGAGAAACCATCGATCAGATGGATACCAGATTCACCAGAACTCTGAATGAAGTTTTAAAGTTGGGAAAGACCTTCACAGACAAAGAAATAACCAACAGAGTACTGAAGGCACTACCTCCAAAGTTCAACATGAAAGTTACAGCAATGGAAGAATCAAGGGATTTGGGAAAGATCTCTCTTACAGAGCTGTTTTCTGTACTCAAGGCTTATGAGTATAAACTGCCTAGGATGGGTATTGAAGAAACCTCAACTTCAGGACCCACAGCTGCACTGGTTGCTGCTGAAAACACCAGAAGACCAGCACAGAAAAGCAAAGAAGTGGACTCATCTGATGAAGCCACTCTACTCAACAAGAAGGAGTACACTGCTGGAGACGTTGCACTGTTGATGAACAATTTCAAGAAGTTCTACAAAAGAAAAATGAAGAACAAATACAACAATGCTTCTACTTCTAAACCTAACTTTTCTTCTCAAGATAAAGATGATTATAAATCAAAACTGATGTGTTACAACTGCAGGAAATTGGGACACTTCATCAAAGACTGCCCATATCCAAAAGCAGAGAAGTACACTGAAGAGGAGAAGAAAGTGAGAAAAGAAAGAAAGTATCAGAGAGGGAAAGCAATGATGGCTGAAGCAGAAAAGCTTGCTGCTGTCTGCTCATCTGATTCAGATTCAGACTCGTCTGATGAAGAATCTTCTGATGAAGAAAAGCCTGCTCTCCTGTGCCTGATGGCAAAGGACTCGGATGACTCTGAGGATGAGGTAACTCCTCAAAATAATGAACTATTTGATTCTCTAGAGCAAATGATGTTAAATAATACTACTATTGCTGGAGAATTTGTTAAGCTTAAGGAAGAGATGAGCTTGCTAAAAGAGCAAAATAACTCACTGAAACTTAAAGCTGAAAAGCCAAGAGAATCAGTCGAGTATAAACAGCTTGAGCAAGAGCATGAATCTCTGAAAGCTGAATGTGAAGTGTATAAAGGAAAAATCATGGAACTTGAAAGGATCATCGAGTCTCATGAGAAATCATCTGTTGCATCCACGCATACATCTAGTAAACAGAAGATGCCTTTAGAACAGGATAAGCAAGAGTTGAACCATACTGAAAAATTCATATCAGCTGACAATAGTAAGGTCATTCTGTATGTTCAAACTGCTAGACCTACTTCACCTGAGAATGTGGTAAAGGAGAAGAAATCTCCTAAGGCTAAAAAGAGCAAAGAGCCTAGTGTAGGAATTAAGACTAGTAAGACCAAACAGCAGAGTCCTAAGAAGTCTGCTGATAATGCTAAAGTCAATCAGACTAGTGGTAAAGCTAAGTCTAAACAAGTTGAGCAAGCACCTAGTAAGCCAAAGAAGCATAAGAACAAGAAAAATCAAAATGCTTGGTATGGAAATGAGTCATATTATGTGCAACCTGCTGCATATCATCCTATGTATCATGCACCTCAGTTTCCTAGTTACTATGCACCTTACCCTGCTCATCCAATGCATGCATATCCTGCATATCATGCACCTTACCCTGCTTATGAACATTATTCATATCATACTGATCATCAACATGACTTATCTGATAATTATGATAAAAATGAAACTGTTCATGCTCCTGTGAAAACTCAGAAACCTAAGAAGCCTAAGACTTCAACATCTTGGGTTGTCAAAGGTGGAACTAATCCTTCAGGACCCTCTCAATAAGGGTACCTAAAACAATTTTATTTTTGTTTTGTAGGATAGGATTAGGAGTAGGAGTAAAGTAGAGAAGATTTGGTACTTGGACAGTGGATGTTCAAGACACATGTGTGGAAACATACATGAGCTGACTGATGCAGTTGCTGTGGATGGTCCAAGTGTTACATTTGGAGACAGCAAAGAAGGCAAGATTAAAGCTAAAGGAAGAGTAATCAGAGGAAACATAGAGATATCTGACGTCTCATATGTCAAAGGCCTCAAATATAATCTGCTGAGCATAAGTCAATTTTGTGACAAGGGATATTCAGTCATCTTCTCAACAGATAAGTGTTTTGTCGAACAGATTGGTACAAAGAAGGTAATTTTATCTGGAAGACGACAAGGAAATGTCTACATAGTCGACTGGAATTCTGCTGACAAGAATTCAAGTGTTTGTTTGGTTGCATCTGCACCAAGTGAAGTTAGTTGGCTGTGGCACAAGAGGATGAATCACTTAAACTTCAAGACCATAAACAGATTAATCAAGAATGATTTGGTAGAAGGGATTCCAAAAGCAGTCATGAGCAAAGACAAGCTCTGTGACGCCTGTCAGAAGGGTAAACAAATCAAGTCATCTTTCAAAAGCAAGAAGCACCAATCTTCTGAAAGAATTTTGGAGCTATTACATATGGACTTATTTGGACCCATTGATCCAGTCAGCAACGGTGGAAAGAAATACTGCCTAGCTGTTGTGGATGATTATTCAAGATATACTTGGGTGATTTTCATGAAGAAAAAGAGTGAAACCAAGGAACATCTTACTAATCTGATGGAACTGATCCAGAATGAGAAGACTATCAAAATCTTGAAGATCAGATCAGATAGAGGGACAGAGTTTACAAACTCTACTGTTGAAGAGTACTGTAACATCAAAGGAATACATCATGAATACTCTGCTGCCAGAACCCCTCAACAGAATGGTGTTGCTGAAAGGAGAAACAGAACACTAAAGGAAGCTGTCAGAACCATGATAGCTGAAGCTAAACTGCCTCAAAGATTTTGGGCAGAAGCAACAAATACAGCATGCTATACCCAGAACAGATGTATGATCAACAAAAATCAGAACAAGACTCCATATGAAGTTTGGAACAACAGGAAACCAAACATTCATTACTTTAAGATTTTTGGTTGTAAATGTTTTGTATTGAATAATGGGAAGAATCACCTTACTGCATTTGCAGAAAAGGCTGATGAAGCTGTTTTTGTAGGATACTCATCTGTTAGTAAAGCTTATAGAGTTTTCAATAAAAGAACATTACTAATAGAAGAATCTATCCATGTAGTATTTGATGAGCCAAGTCAATCTTCTGAAAAGAATCAAAGTGTTAATCAAGATCTGTCTACTGATCTACAGAAGTTAGACATTGGAAGAAATGAAGAATATGTTCCCATCATACTACCTAATCTAAATTCAGCTGATAACTCAAGTGCTGTTCAAAATCACAGTGCTGATTGTCTAACAGACGAGTTGCAAACAGCTGACAGACCAGAGACTGTTCAACAGACGGCAAATGTTCAACAGACTACTACTGTATCTCCAACAGTAGTGTTGCAAGATCAAAACAGAGGACAACATTCAGACCTGCAACCTGATCTCAGATGGCTCAGAAACCATCCACCAGAGTTGGTGATTGGTGATCCATTAGATAGAGTGAAAACAAGAAGAGCTGCTGCACAAGATGCTATGTTTGTCACATTTCTATCCCAAATAGAGCCTAAACAAATTGAAGAAGCTCTCAATGATTCCTTCTGGATAGAAGCTATGCAAGAGGAGTTGAATCAATTTGAAAGGAATGAAGTCTGGTACTTAGTTCCTAGACCAAGTCATCAAAGGGTAATTGGCACTAAGTGGGTTTTCAGAAATAAGATGAATGAAGATGGTATTGTTACCAGAAACAAAGCAAGACTAGTGGCCAAGGGTTATTGTCAAGAAGAAGGAATTGACTTTGATGAAACTTTTGCACCAGTAGCAAGACTTGAAGCAATCAGACTGTTTCTAGCCTATGCTGCTCACAAGAACTTCACTGTCTACCAGATGGATGTGAAGTCTGCTTTTCTCAATGGAGAATTGCAAGAAGAAGTGTATGTTGAACAACCTCCTGGATTTGAAGTCTATCAAGAAGAGGACAAGGTATATCGTCTGAAGAAAGCCCTCTATGGACTGAAACAGGCTCCAAGAGCATGGTATGATACCCTATCTGATTTTCTTTTAATTAAAGGATTTCATAAAGGTAAGGTAGATAAAACCTTGTTCACAATTGAATGGGAGAATCATATATTGATTGTGCAAATATATGTGGACGATATTATTTTTGGTTCAACTAACCAACAGATGTGTGATAAGTTCTCCAAGCTGATGCAGAATAAGTTTGAAATGAGCATGATGGGTGAACTTAATTATTTTCTTGGTTTACAAGTCAAACAGCTACCTGATGGAATCTTTATAAATCAAGCAAAATACACAAGAGATCTGTTCAAGAAGTTTGGTATGGAAACTAGCTCTACTGCTACTATTCCTATGTCTACAAGTCTTCGTTTGGATAAAGATGAAGATGGCAAATCAGTGGACATAACCAAATATAGAGGCATTATAGGGTCACTGTTATATCTAACAGCAAGCAGACCTGACATAATGTACTCAGTTGGAGTCTGTGCAAGATTTCAATCAAACCCCAAGGAATCTCATCTCTTAGCTGCCAAAAGGATATTGAAATATGTTAAAGGCACTCAAGAATTGGGATTGTGGTATCCTAGAGAATCTGGATTTGAGCTTATTGGTTATTCAGATTCAGACCTTGCTGGCTGCAAGATTGACAGAAAGAGCACAACAGGTGCCTGTCAGTTCTTAGGTAGTCGTCTGATCTCATGGATGAGTAAGAAACAAACCTCAGTTTCTATATCTACTGCTGAAGCTGAATATATAGCTGCTGGAGCTTGTTGTGCACAGATACTTTGGTTGAAGCATCAACTAGAAGACTATAACATCAAGATCAGTGGAATTCCAATCTACTGTGACAATACAAGTGCAATTTCACTTACTCAGAATACTACAAGTCATTCAAGGACTAAACATATAGAGATTAAGCATCACTTCATTAGAGATCATGTGGAAAAAGGCAATGTTATGATAGAGTATGTTCATACTGACAATCAAATTGCTGATATCTTCACTAAACCTCTAAGTGAAGCAAGGTTCTCAACTCTAAGAGCTGAGTTAGGACTACTTAATTTGGATGCATAAGCTGAGGGGGAACTCATCAGAAGACTGGAGTTCAACAGCTTAGTTATCCGTTATTCTATTCAAGAATTAACTTTCAACAGACTAGTTAGCTTATGGATTCTTAAAGACAGGGGGAACGTGTAAGACTAGCGGTACTTCTGTTCTAAAGATGAAATCTGTTAATGTCAGTTAGTGAAAGTTATATTATCTGAAGATCTGTTCTTAATTCTTGAAGACTGAAGATTATTTTATCTTGCTGGATTGACAAACAGCAGAGGAAGATTACTAGCTATTGGCATTCTCTAGTAATATCAGATAACAGATCACTCGTCTGTCAGATAAGTTAAACTCTACTCATCTGATATCTTATATAAGCATGGTCATAAATCGTATTCTTAAGAAACACGCTTTTATAAGTAACAGATTAGTGTCGATAGAGTTTCCCGCCCATCTGACATTAAAATAATAAAATTGAAATCCGCTTCTCCTAGCCATACGATTTAAAACTGTCAGATTAGATCAACGGTTCAGATAAATCACGGAAACCAAATCAAAAGGAAACCTATAAAATCCGATCTGAAACAGTACAGTCGTCTTACGCACTCAAATACTCTCAAACTCTCTAACTCTCAAACCCTACTGCTTCGAAAGTTCACTGTTCTTTTGCAGAATCTACTCACTAATCTCCGAAATGGACAAGGTTATTGAGGGAAGATACTTCAACTACGGCAAATTTCATTTCTCTGGCACTGATTTGATGCGTTCATTACTGGAAAAGATCAAAGAAGCATCGTTGGTTCCTGTTTTGGAGGCTCACGAAGATAGAGTCTACCTGGAGGATGTTTACCATTTCTACATGACAAGAGAATTCAATGATGATGAGACTGTTATGACTGCTGTCATTGGTGGTAAAAAGATTGCTGTATCTGCTGCTGTTTTAAGTGAAATTTATAAACTATCAAATGAGGGAGGAGATGTGACCAGTTTAGGGTCAGCAAAGGAAGAAGAGTTCTGGGCTATTTGTGCTAAACCTGGAGAAGAGATGACTGGGTCTTTGATGAAGACTCAGCTGAAAGGTGAATATCAGAGGTTTGCTGATATTGTTGCAAAGATAATAGATTGTGCTACAGGTTCACTGGATGGATTACCTAGGAAGAGGTCTGCAGTGGACAATGAAGGATTGATGAGGACAGTTGAAACTGTCAAGAAGATTATATCACCTGCTGAGAAAGAAGGAGCAGAGTCCTCTGATCAACCTAAGCAAATTGAGGGTACATCAGACCCATCTGATCAAGACAAAATGCAGGATGATAAGTCTGATGCTGCTGAGGAATCAAAGAAGGAAGGAGAAATTCCAGCAGATCAGTTAAAGGAGAAAGAAGTTGCTGCTGAAAGAGATGATCAAGCTATGGAGAAGGAAAGCACTCCAAGCCTTGCTGATGAACCAGCAGATCAATCTCTTGCATTGACAAATCAACCATCAGAGCAATTCATGGAAGATGCACCTGCTGCTACTTCAGATATGCCTTCAACCTCTCATGGTGTTCAGACAAATCTGTTGGACTCCATCCAGCAAATGATCACCAATTCTCTGAAGGATATGAAGAAAGAATTAGCTGCAGAAGTGATTGCTGCTGTTAAACAACCAGTTCAGAAAGCTGTTGCTGTGCCAACAGATCTGATAGAAGACACTGCTTATAATGTAAAATCCATCTGTCAGGATATGGATATTCTTAGAAGAAGGACTCAGAGCACTACTGAAGGTTGGAAGCAGATTGAACAAACTGTTGAATTGGCTCTCCAAGCAGAAGATGAAGTCATGGGAAACATGATGAAAGACTTCACTGCTTCATCAAATTGGATTTTGGGATCTCAAATTCAATTGGGTGATCAAGGAGAAGACTTGCTCAAAGAAGTCAAGAATGTTAAAGCCAATCAACTTAAACAACAGGCTCAGATGAATGCTATGGAAGAGAACATCAAGCTTCTCTGTGATTCACTTCTAATTACTCCAATCTTACCAAACTATCAAATCGACCCTGCTGATGATGACAAAAAGGGGGAAGAGAGGATATTTGGACAGAAAAGAGTTGAACCTTCTGTTGTATTGGAAGCTGAAGATGATGCTGAAGGAACAGAAGTCTTAGAAGAGTCTGCTGATGAAAATGATAGGAATGAAGCAGCAAATGAAGGCACAAGCAGATCAGCAGAAGAAAAGATCACAGAAAAAGAAGAAGATGATAAGGAGATAGCTGAAGAATTTGAAGAAACTGAAGCCGAAGCAAAAGCTAAATCAGATAAGGAGATAGCTGCTGCTAAGGACTTAGCTGAAGAACAGCTTGATCCTGATACTAAAAAGAAGAAGCTAGAGCTGTTGAAGCAGAAGTTAGAAGTTGAAACTTCCAAACCTGCTGATGAATCAGAAAAAGAAGACAAGGAAGCTGAAGAAGAAACGAAAGAAGAAGACTAGTTTAGACTAGATTTCTTTACTTTAAAAACCTTGTAATCTTTTACTTTGCATATTTTACTCTTCAAAACTTGTAAAATGTAATCAATTCAATATCTATAAAATTGCAAGTTTGACTCCAACAGATTATTTCTATCTCAGAAATTTTTGAGGATCAAAACTTTAGTTTAGGTACAGGTACTTAGCTGAGGTATTGTCATCATCAAAAAGGGGGAAATTGTTGGATGAAGATGAAGATGAAGTGCAAAGAAGTCAGAAATTAAGGGAAGGTTTTGATGATTTTCAAAACATCATAATCAGCTAAGTATGAAAAGCTTAGTTCCCTTAGAAGAATTTTGAACAAGTAAAAGAAGACATCAGAAGAGTTCAAAGTTCGAAGCTCAGAAGACTAGTGATCTCTTGCTGAAACAGCGAACAGAAGGGTAGATCATCAGCCGAGTCAAATCAGATGAGTTCAGTATTTGATCAGCAGAGTATCTATCAGCAGAGTCGTTTTGATCAGCAGAGTAGAAGAGATCAAGAGATTAGTCCAACGGTAATAAATGCACCTGGCGTAATAAATGCTGAAAGAGAAGGGTAGTAATGGCAAATGATTGAAGATATCCTCGGATCAGCAGAGTGCATTAAATGCAGCATTAAATGCGATGGACAGAAAGGTACTGTACACTGTACGACTGCTGCAGGGAGCCGTTTCAAAAAGAGCTGAAGGTTGGATTTGAAGATGTGATTTCCTTCAACGGTCATAAATTCAAATCCAAGTATAAATAGAGCAAAGTTCGAAGAGAGAGACACACAACAACAATCAGAGATCGAAATTTTGAAGCAGAATTTCTCTAAGTCTCAAAAGCTCGAACAGCTCACTCGTCTGGTGGAAGTCATCTGTTGACAGAAACCCAGTTGAAGAAAATAGAAAAATACGATCTGAGTGATCTTGTATTTAGCTGAGTGTTGTGCGGAGTTGTGATCCATCTTTGTGAGTGATCAAACTTCAGAGAGTAGAATTTCTAAGTGATTTTCTATTGTGAGCTTACAGCCTTCTCATTAGTTGTTTAGGTGTAAGTGGAGAAATATTGTAATCTAAGTGATTATAGTATAACCCAGAATCTGTGTGATCTGGAAGAGTGGACTAAAGGATTTTTATCCATATAACCACTATAAAAATTCTTTGTGTTATCTTGCATTTAAAGCTTTCTTGCATATTTAAAGTTTGCACATTTAAACACTTCGAATTATTTGAAAAGATTTTAAAACAAAAGGAGTTTGTAAAAACTGGGGATAAAATCTTTTAAAAGAACTTAGTCTACTTGTGAAAAACACTTTGAAACAATCCGCTGCAAGTAAACTCTTTGAAAAACTGTTTTGCTGAAAAACAGCTAAGTTACTGTAAGAAGAGTGGTCAGTCGTCTGTTCAAGATTTGTTCACGATCAGACTAGTCTGCTTACTGTTCTTCATCAGCTTAGTCTGCTGACAGAAGACTGAAAAGTTTTAAGTTCAAAAATTTTCAGAGGTCTATTCACCCCCCCCCCCCTCTAGACCTCATCTGACCACTTGGGACCAACACCGCAGCAAATGGTGCTCTTGTGGGAAAATCTCCTGATGAAGCCAGAAATATTATTGAGGAAAAGGCATCAAATATTCAACAGTGGTCATCAAGACGCACGGAGCAGAACAAGACAGCCGGAGTTATAGAAGTTGACGCTAATCTCGATTGGCAGCTCTCACAAAGAAACATAATGAGAACTGTGGTAGATACAATGTTCAAAGAATTTATGCCACTTGTGACATTTGTGGATATAATCACACGGTAGCACACTGTCCTGAGAATCCTGAATTTGTCAATTTCGTGGGAAATTCTCACCGTCAGAGGAACAATCCATATTCCAGCACATATAATCCAGGATGGAGAAATCATCCTAATTTCTCATAGGGTGGTAATCAATCACACATTCAACCTCAAGGACCAATTGCACCTCCGAGTTTTCAACAACCTCAAGCACCTATACATCCACAAACACAAGCACAAAAACCTACTACAGAAGAATTGTTGCTCCAATACATGCAGAAGACAGATGCCATAATGCAAAACCAGACCGCTTCTATTCGTGCTTTGGAGACTCAGATTGGCCAATTGGCTAATAATCTTAATGCTCGACCTCATGGAACTTTTCCTGCGGACACTGAGACAAATCCAGAAAAAGATACCCCGCATCACTGTAAAGCTATAACTCTCAGAAGTGGAAAGGAGATTGAGGGTAATACCAAAAAACATGAGCAAGAAGAAGTGAAGCCACCGAGTGAATCAATAGAGACTGAGCAAAATAATGGAGATGATGTGGAAAAGAAATCCAAAGAATATGAAGAAAAAGTGAAGAAAATGAAAGTTCAAGAATATCCACCGCCTCCATTCCCCCAGAGATTACAAAAGCAAAAGTTGGATATACAGTTACAAAAATTTCTTGATAAATTCAAGAAGTTATCCATCAGCATTCCCTTTGTTGAAGCATTGGAGCAAATGCCCACCTATGGAAAATTCATGAAAGATATCTTATTGAGGAAAACAAGGTTGGGAGACTATGAAACTGTAGCACTTACTGAAGAGTGTAGTGCGCTTATTCAAAGAAAGCTTCCACCAAAACTGAAGGATCCAAGGAGTTTCACCATTCCGTGCACGATTGGAAATCAATCTGTCACTAAGGCATTATGCAATTTAGGTGCTAGTGTAAATTTGATGCCATTGTCGATCCTCAGAAAGCTTGGTGTAGGGGAAGCAAAGCCCACGTCAGTTACGTTATAGATGGCAGATCGAACTCTCAGTTATCCAAGAGGGATAGTGGAAGATATTTTGGTCAAAGTGGACAAATTGATCTTTCCAGCAGACTTTATTATCCTTGACATGGACGAAGATCGCGATGTACAAATCATTCTTGGAATGCCTTTCTTAGCCACTGGTCGAGCATTGATTGATGTTGAAAAAGGAGAACTGAAGATGAGAATTCAAGAACAAGTGGTAACCTTTAATATCTATTCATCTTTGAAACATCCTAAGGATAGAGAAGATTGCTTTGCAATAGATGTGGTGGATAGAGCCATCTCTGATACTTTCTAGGAATATTTTCCTACTGATTCTTTGGATGCATCTTTGACAATGGAAATTGATAGGGAGGATGAAGAGTTTATTGAATGTGTGAAAACTTTAGAGGCTACTCCGAGATTCAAACCCAAATTTGAGATCCTAGAAATGCCTGAAAAATCTGCAAGAGCTAATAAATCATCCATTGAAGAACCTCCAATCATAGAGCTTAAACAATTACCAACGCATTTGAAGTATGCATTTTGGGGGGAAAATTCTACTTTGCCCGTTATTGTATCTTCTTTGCTGACGGCTGATCAAGAAAATAAGCTACTGCGTGTGCTCAGAGAATTCAAAGAAGCAATTGGTTGGTCAATAGCAGACATTAAAGGTATAAGTCCATCTATTTGTATGCACAAAATCTTATTGGAAGATGATCAGAAACCTTCGATTGAGCATCAACGACGTCTTAACCCTGTAATGAAGTGGTAAAGAAGGAAATCATCAAGTGGTTAGATTCGGGTATTATTATTCCAATTTCTGGCTGCTCATGGGTTAGTCTAGTCCAATGTGTTCCAAAAAAAGGTGGCATGACGGTAGTTGAAAATGCGCATAATAAGCTTATTCCAACAAGAACTATCACTAGTTGGCGAGTGTGCATGGATTACAGAAAGTTAAATAAGGCAACTCGAAAAGATCATTTTCCATTATAGTTCATTGACCAGATGCTAGACAGATTAGCCGGTAAAGAATACTTTTGTCAACTTGATGGTTACAATCAAATAGAAATCTTTCAGGAACACCAAGAGAGGACAACATTTACTTGTCCATATGGGACGTTTGCATTTAGGAGGATGCCATTTGGCTTATGCAATGCACCCGCAACATTTCAGAGGTGTATGATGTCTATCTTTACAGCTATGTTGGAGCAATTCATGGAGGTATTTATGGATGATTTTTCTGTGTTCGGTGATTATTTTAATAGTTGTCTTGTTAATCTAGTTTCGGTGTTGAAGAGATGTAAAGAAACCATTCTCGTTCTAAATTGGGAGAAGTGTCATTTTATGGTTAAAGAAGGAATAATTCTTGGGCATCGAGTCTCTGAGAAAGGCATTGAAGTGGATAAGGCTAAACTCGAAGCAATAGAGAAACTTCCTCCTCCTATATCTGTAAAAGGGGTCCGCAGTTTCCTTGGCCACGCGGGGTTTTATAGGCGATTCATTAAGTACTTTTCAAAAATTGCTAAGCCATTATCTAATCTTTTGGAAAAGGATATGAAGTTCAATTTTGACGCTGCTTGTATGGATGCATTCCTTTAGCTCAAGAGGAGGTTAGTCTCGGCTCCTATTATCGTTGTGCCCAATTGGGATCTTCCGTTCGAACTAATGTTTGATGCAAGTGACTTCGCTATTGGAGCTGTTTTTGGGCAAAGAAAGGAAAAGGTATTTAATTCTATTTATTATGCTAGTAAGACTCTAAATAATGCACAAATCAATTACACCACCACTGAGAAAGAATTGTTAGCAGTAGTTTTTGCATTTGACAAGTTTAGGTCTTATCTAGTGGGTACTAGGGTGACAATATACACATATCATTCTGAAATAAAGTATCTAATTGAAAAGAAAGATGCTAAGCCTAGATTAATTAGATGGATACTTTTGTTACAAGAATTTGATTTGGAGATCCAAGATAGGAAAGGTTCGGAAAATCAAGTGGTTGACCACCTGTCTAGGCTGGAAAACCGAGAGCATTTAAGGGATTTCGTCGGAATAAATGAGACATTTCTTGATGAACAACTGCTTGCTATTTCGGATAATATTGTTCCTTGGTATGCGGACATTGTTAACTATTTGGTAAGCCACAGGTTGCACCCTGACATGAACTATCAACAAAAGAAGAGGTTCATGCACAATGCAAAATCATATTTCTGGGATGAACCATTTTTGTTCAAGCTATGCGCTGATCGAATCATCAGAAATGTGTCCCTGAAGACGAGGTAGAAAGTATTTAGCATCATTGTCATTCTTCTGCTTATGGTGGTCATTTTAGTGGAGAAAGGACTGCTGCAAAAGTCCTCCAATCTGGTTTCTTTTGGCCTACTCTATTCAAGGATGCGCATTCTTTCGTTACTCAATGTGATCGTTGTCAAAGGGTGGGAAATATTTCGAGAAGATACGAAATGCCTCTTAATTATATTCTGGAAGTTGAGATTTTTGATGTATGGGGTATTGATTTTATGGGCCCCTTCATATCATCTCACAAGAACAAGTATATTTTGGTTGCTATTGACTACGTATCTAAGTGGGTGGAGGCATCTGCCTTTGAAACCAATGATGCTAAAGTGGTGCTAAGATTTCTTAAGAAGAATATTTTCACTTGTTTTGGTACTCCGAGGGCAATCATTAGTGATGAAGGAACTCACTTCTGCAACAAACAATTTTCAGCTCTTTTGGCCAAATATGGGGTCACGCACATAGTTGCTTTAGCATATCATCCTCAGACGAGTGGACAAGTCAAAATTTCGGATCGAGAAATAATAAGGATTTTGGAGAAGACAGTGAGCACGTCTTGGAAATATTGGTATATGAGATTGGACGATGCACTGTAGGCGTACATAACCGCTTTCAAGACACTAATTGGTATGTCGCCGTATAGATTGGTATTTGGCAAAGCATGTCACTTACCCGTGGAACTTGAGCACAAATCATTATGGGCTATTAAGAAGCTAAACTTTGACGTAAATGCATCGGGGGGAAACCGTCTCTTGCAGCTCAATGAATTGGATGAATTTAGGTTGCAAGCATATGAAAATGCGAGGATTTACAAAGAGATAACCAAGAAAATACATGATGAAAAGATAATACGTCGTCAATTTGAGCCAGGACAACGAGTATTACTATATAATTCTCGCCTTAAACTATTTCCAGGAAAACTCAAATCAAGGTGGTCTGACCCTTTTCTTGTTACGGAGGTTTTTCCCTATGGAGCTGTGGAAGTAGAAGATGAACAAAGTGGGAGAACTTTCAAGGTCAATGGACAAAGACTAAAGAATTATTTGGGGGGCAACATTGATCGTCAAATCGCCACCATCACTTTGGGCGATCCCAAATAAGACGGACAAAGTCAAGCCATGACTATAACTAAAGCGCTTGTTGGGAGGCAACCCAAGTATTAAAAAAAGAGAGAGAGAGAGAGAGAGAGAGAGAGAGAAGTGGACAAAACATGATCTGCCCCGCGGAAAGAATTTATCGCCCCAGCGAAAATTGATCGGACCGAATTTTGAAATAATTTTCAGAACACACTTCGCTGGGGTGGAGGAATAGTACCGCTCCCACAAAGTTCCCTCTGGAATCTATAGCTAATTTTCAGAACTCACTTCGCCCCAGCACAAAAATACTCCGCCCCAGCAAAAGTCTCAAACCATAGTTTCATAAAATGCCAAACACCTCTCCTTTCCAAACACTTTCCCCTATTACCCAAACAAACACTCAAATCCTCAAACCCTTATCATTACTATCCTCAACCACATAAACCTAACTTTTTTTTTCAACCACCATCACCACACCGCTGCGACCAGGTCCGCCACAGCCCTATCTCCATGCATCGTCGCCCTTCCAACAACAAAATTGAGCTCTGCCGCACCGCCGCTACGTCAACCGCCGTCGCTGTTCCGTTCGCCACCAAGAGGAGATACATGACGAAGAATGAAATCAAGCTGAAATCAGGGGCGTTCTTTTGTTACTTTATTTCATCTTTGTTTTCAGCTCTATTCTTTTATCTCTTATTTTCATTAGTTTCATCATTGAGGACAATGTTTTTCTTAAGTTTGGGGGGTGATTGCATTTACGTCGTGCACACTAGATCGATTTTTGATCAAATTTTTGAAATATTATATGTTGTTGATTGTTTTTCCTGCAAAAATTTGAAGCACGAATGCATAATCGAGGATTTAGGATGAAGTTAGTGAATTATAGTCTAGATTAGAGCTTAAGAAATTTTATCTTGCCTACCTAATCTCTAGATTCGAGGATTAGAAAACTTAGAATCTAAGTGATAGTTTTGCCTAAGTCTGGGGATAAGGATGACTTTAATTAGAACCAAATGAAGCAAATTACTGAAAAGCTTTAAAGTTAAATTCAAAGAAAATAACCTCACTTGTATGAGACCTGAAAAATCTCATCGCGTAAGACTTATACTTGTACTCCTCTAACTTGATTGCGATAAGATGAACGACATATGGGTGCATTGACTTAATTAATCTGCACTCCTCTATGTTGATTGCTTCTTTAGAACAGGTTATGAGTGCGAGTGGTGCTAGATATACTTGAGTTATGCTAAATAATAAACAAACAAAAAAAGCTAAGTGAAAGTTCAAACTTAAAACGATTCCATAACTTTGACTGAAAGCATTGTTAGAACTTAGTGATGAGTTTGATGACCTAAGAAAATAGAGAATAGGCTTGGCAACTTAAGAATTCATGCAATTAGGATCAATGATTTTGAAGCTATAGTGATCTGGGTGATTCCGACATGCTCGTATTATGTATACACACACACACGTAGGAATTACATGATAGAATGCATAACGTTTTGAAAGTGATGGTTATTAGTTTGACTTGGAATGCATGCTTGTAAATGTTTGAGTTGTTGTCCGTTGTTATATGCGTGTCCAATCTTTATGGTTGTTTTCTTTTTGTCTTCTACTCCTTTCTTTTGCTCGGGACAAGCAAAATAGTAAGTTTGGGGGTGTGTTAACTCTACAAAATAGAGTTAATTTCTATGTATTTTTTGCGGAGAATGGCATTAGTTTCTAGAGTTCTTAGATCGTTTTCATTCGGTTTAGCTTGGTTTATATCGTTGGTGAGCACGTACTCATTTTGGTATTTTCTTGTGAATATTTCGGATTTTCTCTTGACCTTGTTGGAATTGCAAACAGGAGCCTCTTTGCTGAAGCGAAAAATTTCTCCGCTGGAGCGAAATCACTAAGCAGACCTCTGCTAGGGCAAAAACTAATTTTCCACTGGGGCACAAGATTTCCGCGAATTTTACTTTTAGTACCCTATTTTGACTTGGAAACATATATCTAAGTGGAGGAAGAGAGAGAAAAGACACCTTGGAACACTTTTTGACAAGATGAGACACCAAGAACAAGAAAATATCATTGATGAGCGGGAAAAACATCGGAGAACACAATTCTTGAAGATTGGGAAACAGATCTACTTCTCTTTTCTAATCTCTTTCAATTATTTTTCTCTTTTGTGATCTTGTACTTATGACTTTGATTATTCTTGAGTTTACTTTCGTTTTAGCTATGAACTAAATTTACTTTTCTAGGATTGCAATTGAATTCTTTGTTTGAATTGATTGTTGCTTATTTTTCCTTATTCTATTTTATTGAGATTTATTGTTTACCCATTATTGTGCTTAATTTTCAATAGCCTGATCACTATTGTTTCACAAATCTAATTGAATCGGGAGAGGAAATTAGGTTTTAGGTTAAAGATTGGGTGACCTTTGTACGAATTGCACTCAGATCGAATTGGGTAATTTGTTTAGCCATTAAGATAGGAATATACTTAATTGCCTTAGGTAGTCACAATTAGGGCTTGTCCTTAATTCAATTTGGCCTAACTTCATTGACATAGGAATATAGCTCTTTGATTAGGTTAGATTAATTTTACAATTTCTGGAAAGAAGTTGTAGAAACTTAAGTGCCCTAGACTAGCAACAAACCTTAATTGAAATAGAATTATTGAGAAAATAAAAGCAATTAGTTTGACATTGAAGGAAGTTGTAATCCTACGCTTTAATCATCATAGTTAATCTTGTCAGTTTAGAATTTAGTTTTACTTTCATTGTTGGTTAGCTATAATAATCAAAAATCAAAGATTCGTTTAATTTGGATAAGAAAAAGAGTGATCCTTTAGTAATTAGTTAGTTTAGCTCATTAATTCCCTGTGGAGATGATACTCTACTTATCATTATATTACTTTATGCGATTGCGTATACTTGCGTTGATAAATTCTGCATAATTTCTTCAAACGATATTCCTCCTTATCGACATTTGTCTAGTATAAAAATTGAATGGATTAGAGGTTTTTCTAAATGTTGCTTCCCATTTTTTATTTCTCATTGAATGCAGATGTTTGGATTCGGTAAGATAAACAGCCCTACATGCAGCGGAATTTAAAATTTTTAGGGCCTCTTATGGAACCTTGCCAGGATACTAAACTGGTTGTATATATATGAATAAATAAAATGATCAGAATAATTAGATCCAAATTATACATGACTCCTTGCAAATCCAAGTAGCTAGCCAAGGTGCGTTTCTCCCTCGGGTGGGTCGATCCTAAGCCCTGTTGTAGCGCCCCACGTGTTGCGCCTCTATGAGTTGATACACCACAATATCACGAAAATTAATATATCCTAATCGGCTAGAACATAAGGTATATTAAGATCTAGAGTTAGAGAACGACTTAGGAGCTAAAATCGAAAACGAAAATTTCTTCCAAGGAAGGGGTGTTTGTTGGATAAGGATGAAGATGAAGGCACTGAAGACAATTTGATAAGGGAGGTTTTGATGCATTCAAAAACTTCAAAATCTGCTAAGTATGGATTAACTTAGCCGATGGTCCCTTGTGAAGATTTTTTGACTAAGTAAAGAAGACATCAGAAGAGTCCAAAATCAAGGTCCAAAGACGGCTGATCCGCTGAAGGAAAATTATCAGACTGATGAAGATCAGCCGACTCAAATCAGATTTGTTCAAGTTTGAGATCAGCTTTGTTCGCCATCAGACTTGCACTTCCGTCAGCCAAGTGGAAAGGATCATAAAGTCTTCCAAACGGTAATAAATGCCCCTGGAAGTAATAAATGCTGAAGTACAAAGTTATTAAAGACAAATGATTGAAGAAATGCTTCGCATCAGCTGGGTGCATTTAATGCTGCCTGCAGAAAAGTACTGTTGACAGTACGGACAGACTGCAAAAGAGCCGTTCGCGGATTTTAAGGACCAGTACTCGAGGAATTTGAATCCTGTCTCTCTTCAACGGATATTTTTCAAACCTCGAGTATAAATAGCTGGAAGAGACGAGAAGAAAATAACAACACAATCTCTGAGAAATTTTCGAAGCAGAATTCTTAAGTCTCAAGAACAGCTCTCTCATCAGCTTAGTCATTTGTTGACGAAAAGCGAAGTTGAAGAACAAAGCTAAACACATCTTCTGAGTGAATTTGTAAACTGAGTGTTGTGAGAAGTAGATATCCATCTTTGTGAGGGATATTACTTCGGAGAGTAGGATTTCTTTGTGATTTCTTACTGCATGCGCACTTACGGCCTGTTCATTTGTTGTTAGGCGTAAGCAGAGTGTACTGGTTACTTTGTATTTCTAGTATAACTCAAGATCTTTGTGACTTGGAAGAGTGGACTTAAAGATATTTACATCCATATAACCACTATAAAAATTACTCGTGTTTTTACTTGCATTTTTACTTGCATATATCAAGACTGCATAAAACACTTTAGTTAATTGTTTGAAAAAGATTTAAAAGGAGTTTATAAAACTGGGGAAACATTTTTCAAACTACTGAGGATACTTGTGAAAAACACTTTGAAAATCCACTGCAAGTACTCTAAGTATTAAAACTGATTTTGATAAAATCAGCTAAGTAACTATCAGTTTAGTGGTCTACGAAGCTGTTCAAAGATTTGTTCGCGATCAGCCGAGGAACCTACTGTTGATAACAGCTTAGTCTGTTTAAGTTAACAAAAAAGTTTTAAAATTAAAAATTTTAAAAAGTTTAGAGGTCTATTCACCCCCCCCCCCTCTAGACCTCATCTGTCCACTTGGGACCAACAAGTGGTATTAGATCAGGTGGTTCATTAGAATCAGCTGCCTGATCAACGAGCTTGATCCAAGTGTTTTTCAAAGGTTTTTAAAACTTTTTAAAAGAGCATCTTTTTGAAAAACAAAAACTTTTTGAAAAATGGACTGTATCAGCCATGTTCCCCACATTGCTGGTATGTCATTTGAAGACTGGAAAATCAGGATGGAGATTTTCCTAGCTGCTTATAATGATAACATGTACACATGTATCATAAAAGGTCCACTCAAATTCACCAAGACTATCATAGTTGATGAAGACTAGTGGTGGAAAAGGATTTAACAGAGATGACAGCCGAAGAAATAAAGTTGTTCAATCTGGATAAAGTTGGCCGTTTCATCATGACCATAGCCCTGGACAATGATCGGTTTGATAAAGACAAACATTGCAAAACTGCAAAGGAGATGTGGGACAAGGTTCGTGACATGAGCGAAGGAAACGACGCCATCAAAGAGCATCAGCTGAGTGTTGCTCTGAAAAAGCTGGAAACTTCAAGATGAAGTCTGCGGAAACCATTGACCAGATGGACACAAGGTTTACAAGGACATTGAATGAAGTTTTAAAGCTTGGAAAAACCTTTACGGACAAGGAGATAACCGTCAGAGTTCTGAAGGCCCTACCTCCAAAATTCAACATGAAGGTGACAGCCATGGAAGAGTCAAGAGATCTGGGCAAGATTTCTCTCACCGAGCTGTTCTCAGTACTCAAGGCGTACGAGTATAAACTGCCAAGAATGGGTGTTGAAGAAACCTCTACTTCAAGTCCCACAGCTGCACTTGTTGCTGCTGAAAACCCCAGAAGGCCAGCTCACAAAAGCAAAGATGTGGACTCATCTGATGAAGCCACCCTACTCAACAAAAAGGAGTACACTGCTGGAGACGTAGCATTGCTGATGAACAACTTCAAAAAGTTCTACAGACGAAAAATGAAGAACAAATATAACAATGCTTCTACTTCTAACCCTACTTCTTCTTCTCAGGATAAGGATTCTTATAAATCCAAAATGATGTGCTATAATTGCAGGAAACTGGATCATTTCATCAGAGACTGCCCATATCCTAAAGCTGAGAAGTATACAGAAGAAGAAAAGAGAATCAGAAAAGAAAGAAAGCATCAGAAGGGAAAGGTGCTGGTAGCAGAAGCAGAAAAGCTAGCTGATGTCTACTAATCTGATTCAGATTCAGACACTTCTGATGAAGAGAGTCCTGCTCTTCTCTGCCTGATGGCTAAGGAATCTGATAACTCTGAGGATGAGGTAACTCCTCTTGATAATGAATTATTTAATTCATTTGAACAAATGATGCTTAACAATACTACTATTGCTGAAGCATATAAAAAGCTTAAGGAAGAGATGATATTGCTAAAAGAGCAAAATAGTTCACTGAAACTCTCAGCTGAAAAGCCAAGAGAATCAGCTGAATATAAACAGCTTGAGCAAGAACATGAATCTCTGAAAGCTGAATGTGAAGTTTATAAGGGTAAAATCATTGAGCTTGAGAAAGTCATTGAGTCTCATGAGAAGTCATCTGTTGCATCCACTTACATGTCTAGTAAACAGAAGACACCTTTAGATCAGGATAAGTTAGAACTGAACCATACTGAAAAATTTATATCAGCTGACAACAGTAAGGTCATACTGTATGTTCAGACTACTAAACCTGCTTCACCTGAGAAATTATGAAAGGAGATGAAAACTCCTAAGGCTAAAAATAGCAAAGAGCCTAGTGTTAGAAAACAAACTAGTAAGCCTAAACAGAAGAGTCCTAGGAAGTCCTCTGACAAGGCTAAAACTAATCAGACTAGTGATAAAACTAAGTCGTCTGTTAATGAGCAAGCAACTAGTAAATCAAAGAAGCATAAGAATAAGAAAAATCAAAATGCTTGGTATGGAAATGAGTCTTATTATGTGCAACCTGCTGCATATCCTCCTATGTATCATGCACCTCAATTTCCAACTTACTATGCACCATATCCTGCTCATCCAATGCATGCATATCCTCCTTATCATGCATCTTACTCTGCATTTGAACATTATCCTTATCATGCTGATCATCAACAATATGACAAATCTGATGAACGTGGTAAAGGCAAAGCTGTTAATACTCCTGTTGAAACTCAGAAGCCTAAGAAGCCTAAGACTTCATCATCTTGGGTTGTCAAAGGTGGAACTAATCCTTCAGGACCCTCTCAATAAGGGTACCTAAAACAACTTTATTTTGTTTTGTAGGTTAGGATTAGGAGTAGGAGTAAAGTAGAGAAGATTTGGTACTTGGACAGTGGCTGTTCAAGACACATGTGTGGAAGCATACATGAACTGACTGATGCTGTTGTTGTGGATGGTCCTAAAGTTACTTTTGGGGACAGCAAGGAAGGCAAGATTGTAGCAAGTGGAAAGCTGATCAAAGGCAACATTGAGATATCTGACGTCTCTTATGTTAAACAGTCATCTTCTCAACAGATAAGTGCTATGTTGAACAGATTGGTACAAAGAAAGTAATTTTATCTGGAAGACGACAAGGGAATGTCTACACAGTGGACTGGAATTCTATTGACAAGAATTCGAGCATTTGTTTGGTGGCATCAACACCAAGTGAGTCAGTTGGCTGTGGCACAAGAGAATGAATCATGTGAATTTCAAGACCATCAACAGACTAATCAAGAATAATCTGGTAGAAGGAATTCCAATGACAGTCATGAGCAAAGATAAGCTTTGTGACGCCTGTCAGAAGGGTAAACAAATCAAGTCATCATTAAAAATCAAAAAGCATCAATCTTCTGGAAGAATATTGGAGCTGCTATACATGGACTTATTTGGACCCATTGATCCAGTCAGCAATGGTGGAAAGAAATACTGCCTAGCTGTTGTGGATGACTATTCAAGATATACTTGGGTGATATTCATGAAGAAGAAAAGTGAAACCAAGGAACATCTTACTAATCTGATGGAACTGATCCAGAATGAGAAAAGCATGAAGATATTGAAGATCAGATCAGATAGAGGGACAGAGTTTACAAACTCTACTGTTGAAGAATATTGTAATATCAAAGGAATACATCATGAGTATTCAGCTGCTAGAACCCCTCAACAGAATGGTGTTGCTGAAAGGAGAAACAGAACACTAAAAGAAGCTGTCAGAACCATGATAGCTGAAGCTAAGCTGCCACAAAGATTTTGGGCAGAAGCAACAAACACATCATGTTTTACCCAAAACAGTTGCATGATCAACAAGCACCAAAACAAGACTCCATATGAAGTTTGGAACAACAGGAAGCCAAACATTCATTATTTTAAGATATTTGGTTGTAAATGCTATGTTTTAAATAATGGGAAAAATCACCTTACTGCATTTGCAGAGAAGGCTGATGAAGCTGTTTTTGTAGGATACTCTACTGTTAGTAAAGCTTATAGAGTTTTTAATAAAAGAACATTACTAATAGAAGAATCCATTCATGTAGTATTTGATGAACCAAGCCAATCTTCTGAAAAGAATCAAAGTATTAATCAAGATCTGTCTACTGATTTACAGAAGTTGAATGTTGGAAAGAATGAAGAATATGTTCCCATCATACTACCTGATCTCAACCCAGCTGATAACTCAAGTGCTGTTCAAAATCATGATAGAGTAGTGCCCAGCAAGCCAATATTAATTAGCTTGTTGAAGTACTGTTTTCTTATGGTTTATAATTAATACGCCCGTTCATTCATAGTACGTGAAATTGAACAATGGCCAACTTCATCTCTCGCGAACTTATCTAAGCGATTGGATGAAATCCTAAGGTCACAATAGACTATGGGACGATTCACTTCAGTACTGAGTGCAATCATGAAACAGTCTCAAAGGTCGTGATCTTAAAACCGTTCCAAGTCATAGATTCCGAACGAGACGGGGTATCGTAGGAATCGCCAAGACTTGTACAAGTATGCATGATTCACATGGAGTGAATTTGTAGCGTTTCATGAGCAAGGCATTTGAGGCTAGTGCATATGAGTAGGTGGTTCAATGGAGGATTGAATGCATTGAACGACCCGAACAGAGAAACCCATTGTGGAAGCGCATGACGCATATCGGTGATGGGATGTTTCTCAAGGCTTATAATAGTGTACGATTTAGTTCTTGGACTTGAGGTGTTAGGGCGAACTCGGTGCACAAGTGTGCGTACTTAGATTTAGGTACTGGTCACGTAGCCTGGCCGTAAAGTGCCTAAGTTGGGTGCGTACACGACTGTACACGAGTGGTTAGTACTAAGAAAGGATCTATCGACTCATCCTGATAAGATGAGAGTATTTCCTGTACGTTCTTCGATAATATGTTCCTAGAAATCCATGGCCATGGTTGGTGACGAATTTGGAAAGGTATTTCCAAATTTAGCAGTCACACCGGAATTATTATCCAGAATTAGAAAGTACAGTATCGAGATAATTAGAGGTGCCGATCAATTCACACACCCTAGGTCTCGATCGGGATATCATCGTAGAAGGACCGTATGTACATGGCAGTTATAAGAGGTGAGGTTCACAATAATCAATTCACCTTTGATTGGGCTTCATGGGCTTGTGGCTAGACATCGACCATGAAGTGTAGGTACTCCTAAATTAATAGGGAAATTAATTCTAGGAGTGGTCAATTAAAAGTTGTTTAATTGATCGGAGCATTTAATTGCTCGTTAATTAAATCACGAAAGTCGTGGGCCTGCTGCCAGTTGATGGTGAACCCAGAGGGTCACACACAATCATTGGCGGATCCACATAGGGGCAAGGGGGGCTATAGCCCCCCCTGGAATATATATATATATTTTTTTATATATATGTGTTGTAATTTTTTTTAACAAAAAAATTAATATATTAGCCTAATAGCCCAAATATAATTTCAAGTCCAATTAATATACCCACTTTAACAATAACTTACTCTTCCAATTGTAAGCCCCAATAATATTGCAATCATTTTCCTTTGTCTTCAATTTACATTTGATGGCATCGATATTGGGGATCACTAATGACTTGTCTCAAGCTTTACAAAGAAAAGATCAAGATATAGTGAATGCTATGAAATTAGTCAAATTAGTTAAATATCGTCTTCAAGAGACGAGATGATGGATGGAAAACTTTGTTGGAGGATGTTACTTCTTTATGTTCTAAACATGAAATTGAAGTTCCTTCAATGAGTAATGTTTATGTTCCATATGGGAGGCCAAAGCGTAGGATTGAACAAGTGACTATCGAACATTATTACAAAGTTGAGAGATTCAATTCGGTGATAGATAGACAATTGCAAGAGTTGAGCAACCGTTTAAATGAAGTTAACACGGAGTTGCTTCTTTGTGTTGCATGCTTAAACCCATCCAATCACTTTGAAGCATTTGACAAAGGAAAACTTGTTCGTCTTGCCGAATTTATCCAAATGAGTTTTCTTTTCTTGAGCTATCAGCTCTTCCCAATCAACTTGAAAATTATATTAGGGATGTTAGATCAAGTGATGATTTTTCTAGTTTGAAAGGGATTGGTGATCTTGCTAAGAAGATGGTTGCAACTAAAAGACATGTCGCATTCTCGATGGTTTACAAACTTGTGACATTGGCGCTTATTCCACTCGTTGCAACTGCATCAGTGGAGAGAGCTTTTTCGGCTATGAAGATAGTAAAGAATCGACTTCCTAACCGAGTGAGCGATCAATGGCTAAATGATAGTTTAGTTGTCTTTATAGAGAGAGACATATTTAATAGTATTTCAAATTATGCTATCATGGACCGATTTCAAAAGATGAAAAACCGTCGTGGTCAATTATTAAAGTAAATATGTAGATATTTTGGGTTCTTTTGTGAATAATATGAACTTTATGATTAACTGTTTGATTTTTTTTTTTTTTTGTGTATAAGTTTAGCCCCCCTTGACCCAAATTCCTGGATCCGCCCCTGCACACAATACAATTGGACGGTGACTGTCTTAAAGGAAAGCAAAAATATTTAAAGTTGTTAAATCAAAGTAATTGAATTATGGTATTAATTCAATAGGAGAATATTAATTAGATAACTAATTAGTTAATGTTCAGTTAATTAATTAGAGTTATCTGATTAATTATGAAATTAATTAAAGTAGTTAATTAATTGGAAGAATAAATAATTAACCAATTTTAGGATTGGATAATTATGGGTTGATTTTGCAATTAACGAGAAATAGGGGAAGTGGGCGATTTTTGTGAATAAGGAAAAAGAGTTTTATTTCTTGGAGAGCAAGCTAGAAGAGATTTACCAAATCTCACATTCCTAAGTTGATTAGGAATGAAGATTTGATAAGGGAAGGAGATATCTCTTTAGAGAAGGATTCTTCTCCTATAAATACTCCTTCTCTTCTCTTTATTTAAAGAGGTTAGAAAATTTTGAGAGAGACACAAAACCCTAAAATCTTTTGAGAGAACAAAATCACCTTTGCTGAAAATTGAGAGAAGTCAATTTTTACATGAAAAGAAATTCAGTTTTGCACAAGAATTATAATCTACAAAATCGCCCCAAAGGTTTCGCCCCTAACCCAAGTCGCCCGAATCCAAACCCGGCCGAACCCTGAGCTGACCGAACCCAACCTGGTCGAGCCCTGTTCCTATCACACAAGTCCTGTGATCCGATTCTTCCATCTGTATCTCCTAATCTCGATCAAGATCTTAAGTCCAGATCCAGATCCGAAATCCTTTGCTGACAAACCTGCGAGATCCAGTTCTGAGCCTAAGACTTGTAGGCGTCACTACAATCCGATTGGTGTGGACTAACTTTGGAGGTGAGACACATGGATCACTCAAGCTGTGGATCGAACCAAACACATGGAGGAAACCACCACAAATCCGTGGTGAGGTAATTTGCGATTAACCCCCTATGTTTAATTAAGTGTTTGATTCATGCTTTTCGTATAATAACTGTGGAGAAAGATTTATGGGACATATAGGGACCTCGATAAATTTTAAATTCCGCACTTTGTTGTATTGACAATCGAGCCCGTAGATAGAATATCCCAATAGTGGTATCAGAGCCAACTCCATACGTTTTTATACGAAAAGGCCTGAACATAATGTGTTTTCACTGTATATGCTTGATTGTATGTATGAGAACGTGTGATAATTATGTTCTGTCGATTGATTCTTGCTTGTTATGACTGGATCTATGATTGGGTAAAATTGCCTTTAAAGATCTGTGGCGAATTCATAGTTTTTCGAAAAATCAGGACTCTTTGTGCAAATAATCGCATATCTCAAAATTAGGGCTGAAAATTAATTTTTTCTGTTTCTGGAATTTTTTGAAAAATCTGGGCTGTTTCTGAAAATATGATCGCACGAGTTTTTGGGGCTGTTTTGCAAATTCCGAAAATTCAAGGACTATTTTGTAATTTCCGAAAATTCAGGGGTCAGTTTGCAAATTTGAAAATTTTCTGGATTTCAAAATTTTATTTTTCTGGTCCTTCTGTCCGAAAACTGTTTTGGGGGTAATTTGTAACTTTTCAAAAGTTTTGGGGTCAAAAGTGCAATTTCCGAAAGTATAGGGGCCGAACTGCAATTTTCAAAAGTTGAAAAATCAGAATCTTAATTTGAGGCAGAAAACTTGTTTTAATTTATCCAAGAATTTATTTGTCATAATTAGTAGTGACTAAAAGCAAGAATCATAGGAAGTTAGTTTTAAAAGGTAGTTTTAAAATTAAGAAAGAAATACGTAAAAGTTGTTTGCATGTTTCTTGCTCAACGTGAACTGCTTACGTGGTTTTTGATCGCGCCGAGCCTTGACCTTAGGTTAGATGTGATTGGTTTAATTTAATGCA
Organism: Penstemon barbatus; assembly: GCA_003313485.2. Lineage (NCBI taxonomy): Eukaryota > Viridiplantae > Streptophyta > Magnoliopsida > Lamiales > Plantaginaceae > Penstemon > Penstemon barbatus. The sequence goes on along the minus strand of CM064882.1, from coordinate 18,992,175 downwards.
TGGTTTTTATTGGGCCTGCGAGCCTGTTATTATTTTTGGGCCACTTTGAGCCTTTGTAATTAATAGAATAGGGCTTTACTGCTTTTCTAGTCTAGGATGGAGGCCCGTTTACAAGCAAGGTGGGAGCCCAAGAAGAATTGAAGGCCATGTATGCATGGTACATTGTGTAATAGCATAGGTCTTTTAAGAACCCTTTAGATTGACCAATTGGGCCAACATCATTGGCTCGATGATGGCCTGCATAGGAGGCTCCCTATCGAAAACATATTGTGGTAGTATGCATGCTAGGCTTGTATGGCTTTTATTTATTAGCCGATTTATGATTGCTTGTGTGTTTGCGCGCTAGAATCTAGATCGTAAATAAAAGATAAAGCATAATTGAAGCGGTGAGATCTCGAGGAGAGTTTCCTTAAACTTTCAAAACCGAAAATTCCCCTCTCGAATAAATATTAAGTCATATTGGGTTAAATATAAAATGAGGTTTTATAAAATCCAAGCCTTCCATTAATAGGGACTAGTGCATGTTGTTTACTTATCGATAGAGGTGATCCAGAGTCTGGCACCCGAGTCGAAGAAAGGAGCAATGCACGAAATTCCTTGATTCTAGTTTTAATAAAACTTGACAAGGGTAGGGACTGGTCGGGACGTGAAGATCGACCGATAACTAGTTACGGAGAATTCATGACCGGGCCCGTTGCTTATCATGATTAATGGGTTAGACTTAACGCGTAGTAACATTTATGATGTAGCAGTGCTAGATAAATGCGAAAAACGAGGCAAAATAGCTTGAAGGTTGTGTGGTAGACACAATTGGCAATAAGTATGCCTACCTAGGGAATTAATTGTATGGCCACGAGTCGTGGGTGCAACTAATTGCTGCTGGGACGTCAAGACCTACTAGGAAATAGATTTTTCCCGAAACTAGGAGGGGTTATTGTTTCGATAAAATAGTGGGAGAACTTTTTCAATAAAAAGTCCAAATTTCGTTAATTATAAGTATTAATATTAAACCTGTCTGCTTATAGTTGTCTGTTTTATTGTTAGTCATTTACCATCCACTATTCCGTTCAAACGAGTATTAATGAATGTTAGACGCGAAAATACTTTGGGGGCTATGATGTGCTATTATCTTCAAGAAAAGACCATGGCAAGTTTAATAACGTCAAGGAATATTGTTGTTACTTAACCAAGATGTTCAAACGACTCAAAAGGCTTAGAGCCAATTTGATGCTCGAAGATGAGATAGAAATCACCACACATGGTCTTTCTGACATCTTCACTCATTTCATGCAACACTGTGATATTCTTTCTTGATGGAATTGAAACAAAGCAATTGCATGAGTTGTTAGACAAATATGAACAAGCTCATCTAAAGGGTCTTGGACTATATGAAGATAACTGCCCACTGTGTAAGCACGAAAAGAAAATAGGAAAGCTTACTGAAAAGGAATTCCTGGATAGACTTAACTACGGTATGATTTTTTAAATTATACATTTGTTAAATCTTTTTGATGTAAGACATCTGATAAAACTTTCATTTCTGTAAAAGAGTTTACAGCGGATGAAACAATTCCCTCTCCAACTGCAAGGAGGAAATTCCTTGAAAGGAAGATGCATGAAGCGCAGAGAGAGTTGAGGGAAATCGAATTCAGGGACTGGGTCAAGGAAGTACTCAACCTAGACATTCCTTTTTAGAAGAAGTTTTTCGTATTAGCAAAAGTTTCTAGTTTTAGTTTATTTTGAGTATTATTTCAAATTTTGTACAAGACCTTATTGCTTTACCATTGAGAATGGAATTTATTTAATTAGAGCGATTTAACTTTGTACAAATGTTGATGTTTTGAAACATAGAAATAAACAATGATAAACAAATCAAAACTTCGAAGACTATATGCTGAATCGAAAAACCTGGATAATCGTTCACTGAAATGTTTATTTTGGACATTCTTCCTAAAGAAAGATTCGAAAGGAAAGTTTTTGTCTACTGTTCTTGAAATAAGGAACTTGGATAAAATTCCAAACTTTCAAATCTTGTCTTAAAGGAATAATAACCGAAATAAAGGATTGCTAGGCATTCCAAACATTTCAAATCAATTAGAACTAAAAGCACTAGTTCAGAAGAAGTACAATTCTGAAACTATTGAAGTAATTCAAAAGACGTTTTGGGAATGAAGTAACTAGATGCATTATGTCAAAAGCAATTTGATCTAATCAAACTTGCTGAAACATAAGCAACTAAATCCTCGATTATCTAAAAGAGAATAGAATTCTAAACAAAGCAAATCAAAGAAGAAGATTGAGCTTTGATGAAACTTAGTTCGACTCTCGACTGTGATCTTGCTAAATTCCTATATTCACATTAGGGGATAGCCTCCCCTGACTCTTCAAAAGTACTTGGTCTAGTATTTTTCGAAGTAAGTTCTTACACCGCCATGTCATCTAAGACATAGCAAAAGACCCTTATATGAGATATTAGATGGTAGATCTGATTCATATAATGTTTGTGGGTTATCCGACGAAATCCATTAGATACCTGTTCTACGACAACGAGAAACGAAAGTATCTCGCAAGTAACTTGTTCCTCTGTTGACGAAATCTTGTCAAAGGAAATAAGTAAAGTCATAGAACTTGATGAAGTTCAAGAAACTGGACCCATCCCCATAAACAGTGGGAGTAAACCCCGAAACCTACTGAACCGATCCATGCACAAATTAGTAATCTAATCAAATTCGTAAGGAACTCAAAATTCCATTTTACGAAATTGAGAAACTGGATTCTAATCCAAGATTACAAAAGAACTGAGGGATATGGCATGAAGACATAAGATTCAAAGTGGAAACTTTGACTCATCTAATGGCGATAGGTTACTACTCAAAAGTCCCTCTAGGACCGATGAAAGTACCTTCTCCGTTTGCTGCGTCAAAATCCATATCGAAACTATTAGCCATAAAAAGGTGGTTTTCACTGCCGAAGAATGACTCTTGGAGATGAATCCTGCATCTCACAATTGAAAATTGATGAGAAGATCTCTATTCAAATCCAAAGGTCAATCTGTGACTTTTTCCAGAACTTGGAACATGCAACTTGATAAGTCAGTCAAGAATGTTGAAGTTGTCAAAAGGCATATGGATTCCAATTGTGCAAAAGGATCAGTGGGAGCATAGTTAAATTCGCAACACAACGAGATGTTGATCTACACATCAAGTACGATATAAGAACATCAGAGAAACACAGACGAAAGCGTGTTATTCACGCAATTTTCCATGATAAGATTTGGGAATTACATCTCACGTACTGGCAATACATATTTATGGAGATAAAAGCGAAGTAGATGTTGCAATTCACCAAATCAAAGTACAAAGACTATATATTGATTAAATTCAATATGGAAGAATCCAAGAAATGATTAGTTCCAAAGAGACAAAACTCTCTTACTTATTTAATGAGCCCTAAATTTAATAAGTAAAGAAGTAACTGTCTCAAGAAACCTTATGCTTTTGGCATTTGGATTGCATGTAGCATGCAAAGTCTTGTACTAGACCTGACCCATAAAAAATGCTCTAATCATTCAAGAGCTGCTGATAGTCGAACACCAGTAAAGGACACTGGACTACCATTAAAGCAATCCTCGAAGATAATTAAAGGATATAATGCTGGTCTGTGGTAGTAGTGGAGAATTGAAAAACTCGTAGGATTTAAAGTTCCGAGATTTCCAGTCTGAAGTGGATGATTTATTCTGACTCGATGGAGTGAAGGTAAATTGGAAGAAATTCCAATAGTATACCATTGCCGACTCAATCAGAATAATAGCACCATTATGATGCTGCACAAGAGAAAGTGTTTAGATGAGAAACATTCGTCCAATGATTGGATGAATTACCTAGCATGGCAAAAGCCTGTCATAATCTTAACCGATTTAAACAAGGCAATTGCTCAATGAAAGGGAAACGAGATCTCACCGATGATCTGAACACAATATCATATGATTGAACGAGTCATAGATAACTGAGACGCGTAAAAGTACTACGTTATCTCAAAAATACAAACTTAGCAGATCCACTAATTAAGCTCTTTCACAAATGGTTCGAGGGACATCTTGGTATAGATGGGTCTTAGAAATGTTGTGATTGGCTTTAGGGCAAGTGGGAGATTGATAGAGTAGTGCCCAGCAAGCCAATATTAATTAGCTTGTTGAAGTACTGTTTTCTTATGGTTTATAATTAATACGCCCGTTCATTCATAGTACGTGAAATTGAACAATGGCCAACTTCATCTCTCGCGAACTTATCTAAACGATTGGATGAAATCCTAAGGTCACAATAGACTATGGGACGATTCACTTCAGTACTGAGTGCAATCATGAAACAGTCTCAAAGATCGTGATCTTAAAACCGTTCCAAGTCATAGATTCCGAACGAGACGGGGTATCGTAGGAATCGCCAAGACTTGTACAAGTATGCATGATTCACATGGAGTGAATTTGTAGCGTTTCATGAGCAAGGCATTTGAGGCCAGTGCATATAAGTAGGTGGTTCAATGGAGGATTGAATGCATCGAACGACCTGAACAGAGAAACCCATTGTGGAAGCGCATGACGCATATCGGTGATGGGATGTTTCTCAAGGCTTATAATAGTGTATGATTTAGTCCTTGGACTTGAGGTGCTAGGGCGAACTCGGTGAACAAGTGTGCGTACTTAGAGTTAGGTACTGGTCACGTAGCCTGGCCGCAAAGTGCCTAAGTTGGGTGCGTACACGACTGTACGCGAGTGGTTAGTACTAAGAAAGGATCTATCGACTCATCCTGATAAGATGAGAGTATTTCCTGTACGTTCTTCGATAATATGTTCCTATAAATCCATGGCCATGGTTGGTGACGAATTTGGAAAGGTATTTCCAAATTTAGCAGTCACACCGAAATTATTATCCAGAATTAGAAAGTACAGTATCAAGATAATTAGAGGTGCCGATCAATTCACACACCCTAGGTCTCGATCGGGAAATCATCGTAGAAGGACCGTATGTACATGGCAGTTATAAGAGGTGAGGTTCACAATAATCAATTCACCTTTGATTGGGCTTCATGGGCTTGCGGCTAGACATCGATCATGAAGTGTAGGTACTCCTAAATTAATAGGGAAATTAATTCTAGGAGTGGTCAATTAAAAGTTGTTTAATTGATTGGAGCATTTAATTGCTCGTTAATTAAATCACGAAAGTCGTGGGCCTGCTGCCAGTTGATGGTGAACCCAGAGGGTCACACACAATACAATTGGACGGTGACTGTCTTAAAGGAAAGCAAAAATATTTAAAGTTGTTAAATCAAAGTAATTGAATTATGGTATTAATTCAATAGGAGAATATTAATTAGATAACTAATTAGTTAATGTTCAATTAATTAATTAGAGTTATCTGATTAATTATGAAATTAATTAAAGTAGTTAATTAATTGGAAGAATAAATAATTAACCAATTTTAGGATTGGATAATTATGGGTTGATTTTGCAATTAACGAGAAATAGGGGAAGTGGGCGATTTTTGTGAATAAGGAAAAATAGTTTTATTTCTTGGAGAGCAAGCTAGAAGAGATTTACCAAATCTCACATTCGTAAGTTGATTAGGAATGAAGATTTGATAAGGGAAGGAGATATCTCTTTAGAGAAGGATTCTTCTCCTATAAATACTCCTTCTCTTCTCTTCATTTAAAGAGGTTAGAAAATTTTGAGAGAGACACAAAACCCTAAAATCTTTTGAGAGAACAAAATCACCTTTGCTGGAAATTGAGAGAAGTCGATTTTTACATTAAAAGAAATTCAGTTTTGCACAAGAATTATAATCTACAAAATCGCCCCAAAGGTTTCGCCCCTAACCCAAGTCGCCTGAATCCAAACTCGGCCGAACCCTGAGCTGACCGAACCCAACCTGGTCGAGCCCTGTTCCGATCACACAAGTCCTGTGATCCGATTCTTCCAGCTGTATCTCCTAATCTCGATCAAGATCTTAAGTCCAGATCCAGATCCGAAATCCTTTGCTGACAAACCTGCGAGATCCAGTTCTGAGCCTAAGACTTGTAGGCGTCACTACAATCCGATTGGTGTGGACTAACTTTGGAGGTTAGACACATGGATCACTCAAGCTGTGGATCGAACCAAACACATGGAGGAAACCACCACAAATCCGTGGTGAGGTAATTTGCGATTAACCCCCTATGTTTAATTAAGTGTTTGATTCATGCTTTTCGTATAATAACTGTGGAGAAAGATTTATGTGACATATAGGGACCTCGAAAAATTTTAAATTCCGCACTTTGTTGTATTGACAATCGAGCCCCTAGATAGAATATCCCAACAAATCACAGTGCTGATTGTCTAACAGACGAGTTGCAAACAGCTGATAGACCAGACACTGTTCAACAGACTACTACTGAAACTCCAACAGTGGTGTTGCAAGATCAAAACAAAGGACAACATTATGATTTGCAACATGATCTCAGATGGCTCAAGAATCACCCACCAGAACTGGTGATTGGTGATCCTTTGGATAAAGTGAAGACAAGGAGAGCGGCTGCAAGTGATGCAATGTTTGTCAGCTTCCTATCTCAAATTGAGCCCAAACAGATTCAAGAAGCTCTTAGTGATTCCAACTGGATTGAAGCTATGCAAGAAGAGCTGAATCAATTTGAAAGGAATGAAGTCTGGTACTTAGTTCCTAGACCAAGTCATCAAAGAGTCATTGGCACTAAATGGGTATTCAGGAACAAGATGAATGAAGATGGTGAAGTCACCAGAAATAAAGCAAGATTAGTGGCCAAAGGTTACTACCAAGAAGAAGGCATTGACTTTGATGAAACGTTTGCACCAGTAGCAAGATTAGAGGCAATCATAATCTTTCTTGCCTATGCTTCTCACAAAAATTTCACCGTCTATCAGATGGATGTGAAATCAGCTTTTCTCAATGGAGAATTGCAAGAAGAAGCTTACGTTGAACAACCACCTAGTTTTGAAGTCTATCAAGAAGGAGACAAGGTGTATCGTCTGAAGAAAGCCCTCTATGGACTGAAACAGGCTCCAAGAGCATGGTATGATACCTTATCTGATTTTCTTTTAATTAAAGGATTTCGCAAAGGTAAAGTTGACAAGACCTTGTTCACTATTGAATGGGAAGAACATATTTTGCTTGTGCAAATTTATGTGGACGATATTATTTTTGGTTCAACTAACCAACAGATGTGTGACAAGTTCTCATATCTGATGCAGAACAAGTTTGAAATGAGCATGATGGGAGAACTTAATTATTTTCTTGGTTTGCAAGTAAGACAGTTGCCTGTTGGAATATTCATCAACCAAGCAAAATACACAAGAGATCTGTTCAAGAAATTTGTTATGGAAACTAGCTCTACTGCTACTGTTGCAATGTCTACTAGTCTTCGTTTGGATAAAGATGAAGATGGCAAATCAGTGGACATAACCAAATACAGAGGCATTATTGGGTCACTGTTGTATCTAACAGCTAGCAGACCTGATATCATGTACTCAGTTGGGGTTTGTGCGAGATTTCAATCAAATCCTAAGGAATCTCACATCTTAGCTACCAAAAGGATACTAAAGTATCTTAAAGGTACTGAAGATTTGGGATTGTTGTATCCTAGAGAATCTGGATTTGAGATTATTGAATATTCAGATTCAGACCTTGCTGGCTGCAAGATTGATAGAAAAAGCACAACAGGTGTCTGTCAATTCTTAGGTAGTCGTCTGATCTCATGGATGAGTAAGAAACAGACTTCAGTATCCATATCAACTGCTGAAGCTGAATACATAGCTGCTGGAGCTTGCTGTGCACAAATCTTATGGTTGAAGCATCAACTAGAAGACTACAATATCAAAATCAGTGGAATCTCAATCTACTGTGACAATACAAGTGCAATCAGCCTTACTCAGAATACTACAAGTCATTCAAGGACTAAGCATATTGAGATCAAGCATCACTTTATTAGAGATCATGTGGAGAAAGGAAATGTCATGATAGAATATGTGTTTACTGAAAATCAAATTGCTGACATCTTCACAAAACCTTTAAGTGAGACAAGGTTTTCAACTCTAAGAGTTGAACTAGGTTTATTAAAATTGGATGCATAAGCTGAGGGGGAACTCATCAGAAGACTAGAGTTCGACAGCTTACTCATCTTATTCATCTTCAAGGATTAACTCTCAACAGACTAGTTAACTTATGAATTCTTAAAGTCAGGGGGAACGTGTAAGACTAGCGGTACTTCTGATCAAAAGATGAAATTCTGTTAATGACAGTTAGTTGAAGTTATGTTTTCAACAGAAGATTAAAGTTTTGAAGATTGAAGACCTATTATCTAGCTGGATTGACAAACAACTGAGGAAGGTTATCAGTTATTGGCTTTCACTGATAACAGCTATGTCATCAGGACAGTAGTCCATCAGATAAGTATTTATTTTACTAATCTGATTACTTGTGTAAAAGCTCACTCTTTAAAACGTTATTTTCAAAAACGCGCTTTTACAAGTAACATAAGAGCGGTCTTTTTCCCGCTCCTCATTTAATGCGATTTGAATTTGAAATGTCGTAATTGACGCCGCACGATCAGCACTGACAAGAAATGGATCTAACGGTCAGCTGGTATCACGGAAACCAAGATACCCTAATTCTATAAATCCAGATCTGATCAGCTGTGTAGCTCTTTACGCACCCTAAATATTCAAAGCATACTTGAGAGAAAATACTTGCAAATTTCTGCAAATTTCTTCTTGTTTCCCTAATTTTCAACAGATTCGAAATGGCCGCTGAAGGTATGTACCTTGTTTATGAATCCTACTATCAATCTGGTACCGATCTGATGAAAGAATTGCTGGAAAAATTCAAGACGGCCTCACTGGTGAACTTCATGGAGTACAATGAAGGTGTAATCTGGACTGACCAGGTTATGGAGTACTACAAGACTGCAACTGTTGACTACAACTCCATGGAAATCAAGGCTACAGTTGGAGGTAAATCTATCACTATTACCCCAGCTGCTTTTTACGAAACCTTTGGGCTTCCAAACAGAGGACGACATGACGTCACTGTGCTGACTGAGGAGAAGCACCAACAGTTTTGGGCGATCTGCGCCAAAGAAGGGGAAGTGTTGTCTGGCAACATAAGGAAGAAACAGTTAAAGGACGAATATCAGCGTATGGCTGATATGGTTTCAAAATTGATCGAAAATTGTACTTTTTCTCTGGATGCTGTTACCATGAAGAGGTTCAGCATCATGGCTGCCATCTACTATGGATTGGAAGTCAACTGGTCCATTATAGTTTGGTATATTTTTGCTGGTTTTCTTGAAGTGAAGAAAGGCAAAACTCCTCAGACCAACCATAGAATCACGCTCAGTTATCTGCTGTCTAAACTGGGTTGTGATATGACAAATGGAAAGGAAATCCATAAGTCAAAGGCAATGGTGAAGTATTTGCCAGTTTTGAAGAGAAAGGCTGATGAGCCTGAAGAGGATGAAAACGAGGAACAAAAGGATGTTCCTGCGAAAAGGCCAAGGAGATTGGTCCAAACAACTGAGTTAGCTGTTGAGACACAAAAGAAGAAGGCTACTGAAATGCCTAAGGAGAAGACTCCCAAGAGAATGAAGAAAGTGGAGGATGCTGAAGGCAACAAGGATGTTGACCTAACCACTACTGATGACAGGAATGTGTCCCCTGCATCATCTTCAAGGACACCATCTGATCAAGCTCCTGATGAGAATGTTTCTCATAGGACCAGGAGTCAACTAAAAGACACTGCTGCTTCAAGACCCATTAAGGGACTATTGAAGAAAACAGCAAAGAAGCAGAAACATTTGGAGAGCCTGCTAACTTGGCAAATGTAGTAAGACAAATTCTTCAAACTGCTGAAAGACCTGTTGGAGCTGATGAGGCTTCTGCTGCTAACCAATCTGATGAGCAACATATGACTCAAGCTAAACCAACAGTTGAGGCTGCCAAACCTCAGGATGATCCAGATGTTATGATCATCCATCCTATTGCTGCTGCACCTATCTCATCTGCTGGTCCAGCCCCTGCTCCAGCTGATAAAGGAAAGAGAAAGATCGTGATTAAAAGGAAGAAGGTTTCCAAAGCTGATAAGAGAAAAAGGGAAGAAGCTGAACAAAGGAAGCAAGATGAAATAGAGGAGAAAAAGGCTCTTAAACTGAGCAAAATTCAAGAAGCAAAGGATGAGGCAAGAAGGAAAATGTCTGAGGCAGAAAGAAAAGCTGCTGAAGATGCAGAATTGGCTGTGGTCATTGAACTCAGCAAGGTTGATGCTCATGGACCCGTCCATGGTGGAGGCATCAAAATTAATGAGGTTGATGGTGATGATAAACCTAAGAAGCCCAAAATGCCTGCTGGTGAAGTCAAGGAGAAGGAAAAATTTGAAATCAAAAAAGCTTTCAACATTGTCTATGCTGACAAAGAGCTTTTCAAAAAATTTGAGAAGACCCCTGCTTACTACGACCAGAAGTTAATGCTAAAGACTCTGTTCACTCAAGAAAAGCCCAGATACATCAGATGGAGAGACAACAGGATGAACAGATCAATAGTAGATCTTCAAAGTCTGAAGGAGTTAGCTGATGAAGAACAGTGGGTTCTAAACTGGCTAAGGACAGACTCCATTCAGAAAGCCTTGGATCCTCACTATATCAGAGACATCATGCACCAATATGCAAAGGAGTTTGCATTGGAGGAGGCCAAGAAGATCAAGAACTCTTTGCCTGCCAAAAGAAGAAAGTCCGATAATGTTGAAGAAAGGGCTATTAACATAGCTGCTATGACCGCCTTGAAGAGATGGGCAGAAAGGTCAAGGTATCAGCAAGGCTGTTCAAGTGAAATGCCTCAGCTGCCTAGCATTCAGCATATTATCTTTAGCAAGGAAGTTAAGGAGTTTTGTGAAGTGCCCAAAGGTAACAATGCCTTTGTAAATCCTTGGATAATTGTGCGACAGATTCGTCAAACAACTTGTTTCAATGATGATGGCACTATTACAAATATGTTCTATGATGATGTCACTGATGAGCACAAGAAAGCTGATAAACCCTTAGCACTTGAGTGGAACGCTAAGGACAACAAAGCTGATCTGGAGACTGAAATGGAAGATGTCCCTGTCCACCAGGAGACTGAAGAAAAGGAAGCTGCTGTTTCGGCTTCATCAAGTGATCAGCACTCATCACTGATGGAAGCTTTCCAGATGCTAATGGAGAACTCTATGAAGGAACTGCAAGAGAAGCACATCCAGCAGCTGACAAAGTTGAAAGAGGAGCTGAAGGACGAACTCAAAGCAGAGTTGGCAGAGTCCAACAGATTTCAGCTGGAAACTATGCAACAATCAACTGCCAAGATCATCAAGTCTGAAATTGATAGTTTTCCTATACCTCAAGACAACTCTTTGCAGTTAGTGCACAACCTTACTGATATGAACAGAAACGTTGAAGATGTGAAGGCTGATGTAAATCACCTTCATACTGCCTTACAAAGAGCTGAGCACAAGATTGCTGATTTAACTGCAACCTTCATCAAAGTCAGTGAAGAAGAGAAGGAGGTTAATATTGGAATGTTGCAAGAAGTCTCAAACGCTGAGAAGGAGTTACACAATGAACTTGCAACAATGCAACTAAATATTGACTACTTCAATGATCAAACTGACAACATCAGTACCACTCTTCATCACTTAACAGCAAGTCATGATGTAGTAAATCAGAACCTGAAGACTTTATGTGCTGCAATGAATGTTCCTACTGTTGCACTCAACCCTGCTGCTAAACCTGAAGAAGTCATCAAGTCTGATGATGACAAAAAGGGGGAAGATAAAGGGGAAGAATCAACTAAGGAGATTATTGCTGATGCTGAAGTTGAGAAGACTGAAGAAACTACTGAAAAGACTAAAACTGCTGAGACCAAGACTGCTGAAACAGTTGGAAAGGTACAAGGTGAAGAGAAGTCTGAAGAAGAGACTAAGGACAAAGCCAAAACTGATGAAGTAATGGCTGAAATCAAGGACTCTGCTGAAGATCTAACAGAGCCGTTGACCATGTACAAGAATACTGAATCAGCCAGAAAGGCAATGGAGCTACTGAAGGAGCAGCAACTCAAAGAAAAGATGGATGCTGCCAGAGCAAACATACTTTTAGAAGATGAAGAAGAAGATGATGAAGAATCATCTTATGAATATGAAGAAGTGCTAGAAGGATCTGATGAAGAAGCTGATAATTAGAAGTTATAAATCCTTTGTAATCAGTTTACTTTATCTATTCTTCAGACATCTCATCTGATGAACTTGTACTTGTAATATTTTATCTATCAATAAAAAGTCAAGTTTAATCCAACACATCTTTTCTATCTCAGAAAATTTTGAGGATCACAATCTTTAACTTAGGTATTAACAGGTACTTGGCTGAAGTTTTGTCATCATCAAAAAGGGGGAAATTGTTGGATAAGGATGAAGATGAAGGCACTGAAGACAATTTGATAAGGGAGGTTTTGATGCATTCCAAAATTTCAAAATCTGCTAAGTATGGATTAACTTAGCTGATGGTCCCTTGTGAAGATTTTTTGACTAAGTAAAGAAGACATCGGAAGAGTCAAAAATCAAGGTCCAAAGACTGCTGATCCGCTAAAGGAAAATTATCAGATTGATGAAGATCAGCCGACTCAAATCAGATTTGTTCAAGTTTGAGATTAGCTTTGTTTGCCATCAGACTTGCACTTCCGTCAGCCAAGTGGAAAGGATCATAAAGTCTTCCCAACGGTAATAAATGCCCCTGGAAGTAATAAATGCTGAAGTACAAGGTTATTAAAGACAAATGATTGAAGAAATGCTTCGCATCAGCTGGGTGCATTTAATGCTGCCTGCAGAAAAGTACTGTTGAAAGTACGGACAGACTGCAAAAGAGCCGTTCGCGGATTTTAAGGACCAGTACTCGAGAAATTTGAATCCTGTCTCTCTTCAACGGACATTTTACAAACCTGAAGTATAAATAGCTGAAAGAGACGAGAAGAAAATAACAACACAATCTCCGAGAAATTTTCGAAGCAGAATTCTTTAAGTCTCAAGAACAGCTCACTCATCAGCTTAGTCATTTGTTGACGAAAAGCGAAGTTGAAGAACAAAGCTAAACACATCTTCTGAGTGAATTTGTAAACTGAGTGTGGTGAGAAGTAGATATCCATCGTTGTGAGTGATATTACTTCGGAGAGTAGGATTTCTTTGTGATTTCTTACTGCGCACTTACGGCCTGTTCATTTGTTGTTAGGCGTAAGCTGAGTGTACTGGTTACTTTGTGTTTCTAGTATAACCCAAGATCTTTGTGACTTGGAAGAGTGGACTAAAGGATATTTACATCCATATAATCACTATAAAAATTACTCTGTTTTTACTTGCATTTTTACTTGCATATTTCAAGACTGCATAAAACACTTTAGTTAATTATTTGAAAAAGATTTAAAAGGAGTTTATAAAACTGGGGAAACATTTTTCAAACTACTGAGGATACTTGTGAAAAATACTTTGAAAATCCGCTGCAAGTACTCTAAGTATTAAAACTGATTTTGACAAAATCAGCTAAGTAACTATCAGTTTAGTGGTCTACGAAGCTGTTCAAAGATTTGTTCGCGATCAGCCGAGGAACCTACTGTTGATAACATCTTAGTCTGTTTAAGTTAACAAAAAGTTTTAAAATTAAAAATTGTAAAAAGTTTAGAGGTCTATTCACCCCCCCCTCCCCCTCTAGACCTCATCTGATCACTTGGGACCAACAGTGTTAGGCCGATTTTACTAGGGAGAGGTAGAGAGAATTTTCTTGATTTAGATTTTTGGCTCTTGAATTGTGTGTATGAGATATGACATCAAGTCTCCTATTTATAGGTATCTCATTAACCTAATCCTCCTAGGATTAGGACTCTAAGTCTCCTACATGGGCCATGGCCCTTTTAATTAGAAGACTAAGTCTTCTAATTAATTCATGGCCCATGCTTGATTTAATTAATTGTGTCTTTATTTAATTTCCCAATTAAATGGCCCAATTAATTTATTTATCTCTTATTTAATTAAATTAGACTCTTAGTCTATTTAATTAAATATTCCCTTAATTAATTAAATGTAATTTAATTAATTAACTCACCAATTAAATTCCAATTTAATTTTCATTCTTGATCCAAATCCAATCAGATCACTTTCGCTCCAATTGGGTCGACCCAGCTGACCCAGTCGACCCAGTCGACTTAGTCAACTCAATCGACCCAGTCGATCCAGTCGACCCAGTTGTTCTTCTTTTCCTCCCTTTCGCTTCATGTGTATTGTGTATGCCCCCTTAGGTTCACCATATAATTGGCCGTAGGTTATAATTAAATATTTTTTTAATTACTCGAGTATTAAATACTCTAAATCAATCGAACACTCTGTCGACTGATCATTCCAAAATTAGCATCCTTGGCAATCTGGGAATTCTCCCACACTCCACGATCGATGTCTGGCCACAAGCCCATGGAGCCCAATCACTGGTGAATTAATTCCGTGAAACTTTTAATCATTTACAATTACCATATACTACATAATCTCTTCATTGATCAATCTCCCAGTCGAGACTTTAAGGGCATGGACTTTTCATCAGTTCTCTTTTTCTTTCGTCTTGACCTTATGCATTCTGGTATCGAAATAATTCTCTTTGACTAAATCTTTATGAGCTTCTTTCATAAAGTCGTCATATACCCTGGCCAAAAATTTAACAGAATTAATTTCTCACAGAAATCCATAGGAGAAATTTTCCATCCTATCAAGTCGGGTCAATGGATCCTTTGTTGATGATATGAACCTGCATACGAGTCGCTCTATACCCAACATGAGTCCACAGAGACTTTCTGGTAATCTCCAGTTCGTCGTAAGTCACATCCAAGTATAGACGTTCTCGTACCAGATAAACCCTATCACATTAAGTATTTAGGGATTGTTCCTTGTATACTATCGTAAATTGGAATAACATCAACCCCGATATGCGACTACTGTTTCCATGGTGAGTTATTTCCTAATTGGGGTATTCAGTGCACTTGCCATCCCAGCAAGTCACCCACTTATGTGTATCGACTATCCCAGTCACGCTCGTGGACCCCATCATTCTCCAGTTCATCGGAGTATACACAATAGTGAGAGTCTAACCGAATCCAACGATGTCCTATCTCGATTGGATTCTACGACTCTTGAATATGTTCTAGATCACGGCCTTGGAGATCAGTCCACGGGTTGTCCCATAGCCCTGTGATCTAAGGACTTCTATCCTTATGCGTAGATAATTAATACATAAGATAAAGTTGACCATATAATAAAGTGCATTTATTAATCAAAATTGAATAGTTCCTTCATTTATTCATTAAATGACGGCCATACAGTTGGCTTGCCGGACACTATTTCTATCAGCAGATTACCTGAAAGGAGCAATGTAAGAGATTCAAGGACACAACCACTTCAACAACAAATAGAGTCTGAACTTCCACCCGAGATCTTGGAATATAATTTCTTCACTAGTGTTTGAGGATAATATCCGTGCGTAGGCTGTTTCCAAGTCATGGTTGGCTGCCGCAATCTCAGTTCGGGTTTCTAATAAGCCCCTGTGGCTTATAGTTTTTACGAGATCCAGTAAGCTGTATAAGTTTTATGACCCCTCCCAACACAAAACATCTTGGCTTGAGTTGCTAGAGTTGGATGAAGCTAAAGTGTGCCATGCCAAAGATGGCTGGTTGATGCTGAGAAAACCTAGACTTAGGAAAATGTTTTATTTTTCCTGCCCTTATACCCAAGAGTTGATCGAGTTATCCAATATAGAATTTTCTTACGAAAAAGTCAAAATTGCCTCTTCTACCTCTCCAGAATCTACTAGATGTGTAGTTTTGTCAGTCAGATTTGTTAGCTCCAATATTGTTGCTCTCAACAATTGGTGCCCTGAGGCAACTAAATGTTCTACGGTCTTTTACACAAACCTATGGAATTTCATAAGGATGAGTCGTGAGCTACTCTCATATGATGTCGAGAAAACTTGGAATGCATAATTTAGGCTTCTACAATATCATCACAGTCAAAATAAATATGTTCTAGAGATACACGAGGTACAATCCCATAACACTTAAATTTTGAAAATTTTCTTGCGTTAATTCAATTATAGTATTATACTATAGTATATATGAGTCATTAATGCATATATAAATATACTATATATGTGTCATTAATTACCATATGATGAACTTACTTCACGATTACAAGCTAACAAGAAAATAAGTGACAATGTATCATGAAAATAAGATGTGAAATTAATTTTATCATTTATAACACCAGCATTTGTAGTTACAGGCTGAAACAAGAAATTTTACTGCCTACGAGTTGACAGTGAACGAGAAAGAAATCAAAGTCAAGAATCTTTCTAGTGACCAACATATGGATATGTCGCCTGTTGTCCAAGTCATCAATCCTCCTCTCAAACCATGATCTGAATTATCTCTACGAGAGCGATTGGGGAAATAGACACTTGAACAAAGGAAACACAAAACGTCTAGAAAGACGTGATAAGGTACCCTAGTAATTTATGTAAACAATATTTTTTTATGAAGATATTTTGTCCAGTATTTTCATCATCACTTAGAAAATTGAATGTGTATATTTTGTGTTTCCATTGTTCAAGTGTCCAATTCCCAAACCGCTCTCGTAGAGATAATTTAGATCTTGGTTTGAGAGGAGGGTTAATGATTTGGAAAACAGGCGACATATCCTTACGTTGGTCACTAGAAAGATTCTTGACTTTGATTTCTTTCTCGTTCACTGTCAACTCGTAGGCGATAAATTTCTTGTTTCAGCCTGTAACTACAAATACTAGTGTTACAAATGATAAAATCAATTTCACATATTATTTTCATGATACATTGTCACTTATTTTCTTGTTAGCTTGTAATCGTGAAGTAAGTTCACCATAATGGCAATTAATGACACATATATAGTATTTTTATATGCATTAATGACTCATATATAGTATAGTATAATACTAGAATTGAATTAACGCAAGAAAATATTCAAAATTTAAGTGTCATGGGCTTGTACCTCGTGCATCTCTAGAACATATTTATTTTGACTTTGATGATATTGTCGAAGCCTAAATGATGCATTCCAAGTTTTCTCGACATTATATGAGAGTAGATCATGACTCTATTTGTTGTTGAAGTGGTTGTGTCCTTGAATCTCTTACATTGCTCCTTTCAGGCAATCTATTAATTCAATGAGAAATAAAAAATGGGAAGCAACATTTAGAAAAACCTCTAATCCATTCAATTTTTATACTAGACAAATGTCGATAAGGAGGAAAGTCGTTTGAAGAAATCTAGACAAATGTTCCCTCACTTCAATAAGAACCCTTCATAAAATCATCCTAAATATCGAGTATTTACTTTGATAAACATTACAAAAATGAAACAAAAAGGAAAACTAGAAACATACCTAGCGATAAACTAATGTGGAGAACTCAACACTTAGGTTTATGCAATCTCTATTGTTTTATGCTCGAAATTTTCTTTTTTATTTTATTCACCGGAGTCTTTAGGTTTTGATACAATTTGAAGATCAGTCAACAATTGATTGAAATTTTAAAAAATGAATAATCAGGGGAATTGTGAAAAAAGAAGAATAATGAATTGCTACTTCTTGAAATTGGAATTACGAACAATATAAAAGTTTGGAATTTTAGAATTTGGAATCAAGATTGAAGAGAAAATATAAGGGAGCGACGATGTGACCAATGACGAATCATATGAATGAGAGGGATTTACAGTACAAAGATGGGTTCTTGAGTATTTAAGTACAACAAATGTTTTAATTAAAGAGACAAAATACATAAAATTAATCAATCAGTCAATATATTATATATTTGAAGAGTATATGATGACTCCAATAAGTTGTTTTGACTAAAATTATTATTCTAGAATTTTCAACTATTTTTTATCTTGAAAAAAATATCATTACCTAAGTTGTAATTGTATTTCTTAGTCATTCCTTGATTTAAAATGTGCATAATACCTTAATATATAAATAAGGACATTAGAGATTGAATGCATCATCCATAAGGTAATTGACCTTTTGTGAGTCATAATTATGAATAAATTCCTTTGTCATACTGCAAATTCTTAAATTTAGTTAGCAGTAAATTCATAATTGATAAATAGAATAAATCATTCATAAGTTACCGGCTATTTAAGAGAATTACCATAGTTATTATAAATCAACATTTTAGCATGTCCAGAGAAATAGATGATCATCAATGGTAGCTTTTTTTTCCCCAATAAACATTAGTGCATTTCCCCAATAAACATTTATTAGAAATTTCACGTTATACATTTTTGTTGAAGAAGAAAATTAATTGTTCTTCCTCAGTTTCAAGGTTTCTACATTAGGTGTATTTTCCATGTTCTACTTTCATCGAGTTTTTCTTTCTTAATTTTTGCTTTATTAATTATTTCACTTGATTATATATATATATATATATATATATATATATATATATATATATATATATATATATATATATATATATATATATAAACACACACCAGAGTTACCAAGAGATCAGATAGAGGGAGATTATAAATACTGAAGAAAACATTATAACAAATTTATTCACTAAACAAATTAATTTAAACAGAGTAAGAAACAAAATTTAAATGAAGCAGTATAACCGACTATGTGTACAAGAATTTAAAATAATAAAGGACTTAAATTCAAACCTTCGGTAGTATTTTGAAGATTCGATCTGGAGATTTACTCTAATTACTGAATGAAGATACACAGAGAAAATTTTGCTAGAGGACAGTGAATCTAACTCAAAAACTTAATTCTTGAAGTGAGGCAGACTCTTCCTTTAATAGGCGTCTTCAGGGGCTTTTTTGGAATTTTTTAAACAATATGGAAAACTGTCTGCACGTGTTGTAAAAGTGTATAGTCGCTCTATGACGTCATTGCATTCGCCATTGAATAGTAATTAATGATGTCACTGCATGCATCATTGAATAGTGTTTGATCATGTCACTACATTCGTCATCAGGGCCGGTCCTAGACATTCGAGACTCTAGGCAAATTTTAAATTTGGGGCCCTTTGTTATAATCAATTTATTTTGTAAAGGAAAAAATATTAATTAAATATCGACATATTATTTTCTCTAACATATTATTTTTTAGATAGATAATTAAATAACAAACTTATTTAATTTTAAAAGATTCAACCATGAATTTTTTTTGTATAACTTTTTATATTAAAAATATTATTTTAGCCGAAGAAAATTTTACAAGTATACGTACATAATTAACTCTATTTCATTCTTTTACAATATCATAATTGATTGCTTGACTTTTTCTTGACATTCTTAACTCTATTAATTATATAATATCATATATAGGAAAAGTTATACATCATATAAAACTAAGACAAATATACACATACATATAAAAATATGGATGGGGCTAGACCAATTTTATTGGGGGCGAAATTCGTTTTTGCAATGTACTAAGTGAGAAAGTAATAAGCAGAAAAATTCTATTATAAAGAAAGAAATCGTATTTTTTTTATGATAATTAAGAAAGAATTTGTTATTGAAGTACCTATTAAGTAAAAAATTTGACAAGAAATCATTAAGTAAAGGGATTTAAAAATAATTATGAAGAAAGGAAAATAAAAAAGATGAATAATTATTACAAAAGAAAAAAATTTAAATAACATATAACAATCAAAATGTAAGAACAAAAACTCAATATTGGGATTTGAACCATAGACCTCCCATTCATCAACATATAGTCTTACCACGAGAGCCAAGATAAATGTTATGTACATAAAATTAATAAAATAAGAAATGTTTAGTTTTTAATTTTCCTGAAGGCCTATACATAAATTTTAGGGCCCTCCGAACCGGGGGCCCTAGGCACCGGCCCAAGTTGCCTAGCACTTGGGCCGGCCCTGTTCGTCATTGAATAGTACCTGTATTTTAATTTTTATTTCATTCATCTTCTAGACTTAAGTTTGGGTCTTCTTCTTCAGAATCTATTGATGACTTTTGTGAAGATGGCAGAGTGTTCATAAGCAGATAGGATTCAATCAGTAGAGTGGAAGTGATCAGAAAGTCATTCCAAAGATAATAAATGCACTGGGTGTAATAAATGATGTAAAAGAAGGGTATTAATAACAAATGATTGACCAAAAACCTCATATCAACGAGGGGCATTAAATGCTACTATCATATCCGTACAAAAGACTGTATAATGAACAGTTACAGAGAGCCGTTCAGAGACAAGGACCAAAGCTCGAGGAAGATCTGAAATGTCTCACTTCAACATGCATAATTCAAACCTCTAGTATAAACAGTTTTATATTCAAGAGTTAGAGACACACAACAACTCTGAGAGCTTTTTACTGAAAGGATAGTGCCCAGCAAGCCAATATTAATTAGCTTGTTGAAGTACTACTTTCTTATGGTTTATAATTAATACGCCCGTTCATTCATAGTACGTGAAATTGAACAATGGCCAACTTCATCTCTCGCGAACTTATCTAAGCGATTGGATGAAATCCTAAGGTCACAATAGTCTATGGGACGATTCACTTCAGTACTGAGTGCAATCATGAAATAGTCTCAAAGGTCGTGATCTTAAAACCGTTCCAAGTCATAGATTCCGAACGAGACGGGGTATCGTAGGAATCGCCAAGACTTGTACAAGTATGCATGATTCACATGGAGTGAATTTGTAGCGTTTCATGAGCAAGGCATTTGAGGCCAGTGCATATGAGTAGGTGGTTCAATGGAGGACTGAATGCATCGAACGACACGAATAGAGAAACCCATTGTGGAAGCGCATGACGCATATCGTTGATGGGATGTTTCTCAAGGCTTATAACAGTGTACGATTTAGTCCTTAGACTTGAGGTGCTAGGGCGAATTCGGTGCACAAGTGTGCGTACTTAGATTTAGGTACTGGTCACGTAGCCTGGCCACAAAGTGCCTAAGTTGGGTGCGTACACGACTGTACGCGAGTGGTTAGTACTAAGAAAGGATCTATCGACTCATCCTGATAAGATGAGAGAATTTCCTGTACGTTCTTCGATAATATGTTCCTAGAAATCCATGGCCATGGTTGGTGACGAATTTGGAAAGGAATTTCCAAATGTAGCAGTCACACCAGAATTATTATCCAGAATTAGAAAGTACATTATCGAGATAATTAGAGGTGCCGATCAATTCACACACCCTAGGTCTCGATCGGGAAATCATTGTGGAAGGACCGTATGTACATGGCAATTATAAGAGGTGAGGTTCACAATAATCAATTCACCTTTGATTGGGCTTCATGGGCTTGTGGCTAGACATCGACCATGAAGTGTGGGTACTCTTGAATTGATAAGAAAATTAATTCTGGAGTGGTCAATTAAAAGTAGTTTAATTGATCGGAGCATTTAATTGCTCGTTAATTAAATCACGAAAGTCGTGGGCCTGCTGCCAGTTGATGGTGAACCCAGAGGGTCACACACAATACAATTGGACGGTGACTGTCTTAAGGAAAATCAAATGATTTAAAGTTGTTAAATCGAGGTAATTGAATTATGGTATTAATTCAATCGGAGAATATTAATTAGATATCTAATTGATTAATGTTCAATTAATTAATTAGAGTTATTTGATTAATTATGAAATTAATTAAAGTAGTTAATTAATTGGAAGAAGAAATAAATAATTAACCAATTTTAGGATTGGATAATTATGGGGTTGATTTCGTAATTAACTAAAAATTGGGGATAGGGGCGATTTTGATGATTGAAGAAGAAGAGTTTTTTCTTGGAGAACAAGCTAAAAGAGATCTATCAAATCTCACATTCCTAAGTTGATAAGGAATGAAAGATTTGGAGATTTGATAGATAAGGGAAGAAGATATCTATCAAGAGAAGGATTCTTCTCTTATAAATATTCTTCCCTCTTCTCTTCATAATAAGTTTTTGAGTTAGAGTTTTTGCACAAGAAAAAAAACCCTAAATACTTTTGAGAGAAAACAAAATACTTTGCCGAAAATTGAGAGAGAAAAATCGAGTGAGGAAATCAGATTTTTCGAACAAGAATCTTTAATTGCAAATCGCCCCCTTATAGTTTCGCCCCAAACCCTAGTCGCCCAAATTGATCTTGGCCGAACCCAAACTCGACCAGATCTGCCCTGGCCGAACCCTGCTCGATCACACAAGCCCTGTGATTCGATTCTTCCATCTGTATCTCCTAATCCTGATCCAGATCTTAAGTCCAGATCCAGATCAGAAATCCTTTACTGACAAACCTGCGAGATCCAGTTCTGAGCCTAAGACTTGTAGGCGTCACTATAATCCAGTTGGTGTGGACTAAACTTTGGAGGTGAGACACATGGATCACTCAAGCTGTGGATCAAACCAAACACCAGGAGGAAACCACCACAAATCCGTGGTGAGGTAAATTGCGATTAACCCCCTATGTTTAATTAAGTGTTTGATTCAACCTTTTCGTATAATAAACTGTGGAGAAAGATTTATGGGACTATTAGGGACTTCGAAAAATTTTAAATTCCGCACTTTGTTGTATTGACAATCGAGCCCTATGACAAAATATCCCAACAATGGTATCAGAGCCAGGTCCATACGTTTTTATACGAAAAGGCCTGAACATAATGTGTTTTCACTGTATATGCTTGATTGTATGTATGAGAACGCGTTATAATTATGTTCTGTTGATTGATTCTTTCTTGTTATGACTGGATCTATGATTGGGTAAAATTGCCTTTTAAGATCTGTGGCGAATTTATAGTTTTTCGAAAAATCAGGACTTTTATGCAAAATCAAAAATCGCAAAAATTAGGGCTGAAAATTAATTTTTCTGTTTCTGGAAATTTTCTAAAATCTGGACTGTTTCTGAAATTTCAATCGCACGGGTTTTTGGGCTGTTTTGCAATTTCCAAAAATTCAAGGACTGTTTTGTAATTTCCAAAAGTTCAGGGGTCAATTTGCAAATTCGAAAATTTTCTGGATTTCAAAATTTTTATTTTCTGGTCCTTCTGTCCGAAAACTGTTTTGGGGGTAATTTGTAACTTTTCAAAAGTTTTGGGGTCAAAAGTGCAATTTCCGAAAGTATAGGGGCCGAACTGCAATTTTCAAAAGTTGAAAAATCAGAATCTTAATTTGAGGCAAAAAACTTGTTTTATTTATCCGAGAATTTATTTGTCATAATTAGTAGTGACTAAAAAGCAAGAATCATAGGAAGTTAGTTTTAAAAGGTAGTTTTAAAATTAAGAAAGAAATAGGTAAAAGTTGTTTGCATGTTTCTTGCTCTACGTGAACTGTCTACATGGTTTTCGATCGCGCCGAGCCTTGACCTTAGGTTAGATGTGATTGGTTTAATTTGTTGTTTGGTTTTGATTGAGCCTGCGAGCCTATTATTATTTTTGGGCCACTTTGAGCCTTTGTAATAGAATAGGGCTTTACTGCTTTCCTAGTCTAGGATGGAGGCCCGTTTACAAGCAAGGTGGGAGCCCAAGAAGAATTGAAGGCCATGTATGCATGGTACATTGTGTAATAGCATAGGCCTATTTACAAACCCTTTAGATTGACCAATTGGGCCAACATCATTGGCTCGATGATGGCCTGCATAGGAGGCTCCCGATCGAAAACATATTGTGGTAGTATGCATTCTAGGCTTGTATGGCTTTTATTTATTAGTCGATTTATGATTGCTTGTGTGTTTGCGCGCTACAATCTAGATCGTAAATAAAAGATAAAGCATAAATGAAGTGGTGAGATCTCGAGGAGAGTTTCCTTAAACTTTCAAAACCGAAATTCCCCTCTCGAATAAATATTAAGTCATATTGGGTTAAATATAAAATGAGGTTTTATAAAATCCAAGCCTTCCATTAATAGGGACTAGTGCATGTTGTTTACTTATCGATAGAGGTGATCCAGTGTCTGGCACCCGAGTCGAAGAAAGGGGCAATGCATGAAATTCCTTGATTCTAGTTTTAATAAAACTTGACAAGGGTAGGGACTGGTCGGGACGTGAATGATAGAAATAGTGTCCTGCAAGCCAGCTGTATGGCTAGTATTTATTGTAATAAATGCGGAACTATTCAATTTCGATTAATAAATGCACTTTATTAAATGGTCATCTTTATCTTATGTAATAATTATCTATGCATAAGGATAGAAGTCCTTAGATCACAGGGCTATGGGACAACCCGTGGACTGATCTCTAAGGCCGTGATCTAGAACATATTCAAGAGTCGAAGAATCCAATCGAGATAGGACATCGTAGGATTCGGTTAGACTCTCACTATTGTGTATACTCCGATGAACTGGAGGACGCTGGGGTCCACGAGCGTGACTGGGATAGTCGATACACATAAGTGGGTGGCTTGCTGGGATGGCAAGCGCACTGAATACCCCAATTGGGAAATAACTCACCATGGAAGCGGTAGTCGCATATCGGGGTTGAAGTTATTCCAATTTGCAATAGTATACGAGGAACGATCCCTAACAACTTGAGATGATAGGGTTTATCTGGTGCGAGAACGTCTATGCTTTGATATGAGTTCCGACTGACTGCAGATTCATATCATCAACAAATGATCCGTTGACCCGACTTGATAGGTTGGGAAATTCTCCTATGGATTTCTGTGAGAAATTAATTCTGGTAAAATCCTTGGCCAAGGTATCTGACGACTTTATGTAAGTAGCTCATAAAGATTAAGTCAAAGAGAATTTATTTCGAGACCAGAGTACATAAGGTCAAGACAAAAGAAAATGGAATCCGATGAAAGACCATACCCTTAAGTCTCGACTGGGAGATTGATCGATGGAGAGATTTTATCGTATATGGAAATTGTAAATGATAAAAGGTTCACTGAATTAATTCACCAGTGATTGGGCTCCATGGGCTTGTGACTGGACATCGACCGTGGAGTGTGGGAGAATTCCCAAATTAGCAGGGGTGCTAATTTTGGAATGATTAATCGACAGAGTGTTCGATTAATTTAGAGTATTAATTGCTCGAGTAATTAAATAATATTTAATTACAACCCGCGGCCAATTATGTGGTGAACCTACGGGGGCATACACAATACACATGAAGCGAAAGCGAGGAAACAAGAACGAACGAGTCGACTGGGTCGACTGAGTCAAAATCGACTGGGTCGATTAAATGGGTGGGTCGACTGGGTCGACCCATGTGGAACGAAATTGGATCCAATTGGAATTGGATCAAGATTATAAATTAAATTGGAATTTAATTTATGAGTAAATTAATTAATTAGGATTTAATTAATTAATGGAATAATTAATTAATTGGGAGATGATTTAATTAATTGGGCTATTTAATTGGGAGATTAAATAAAGCCCTGAAAGATTAATTAATATGGGCCATGAATTAATTAGAAGACTTAGTCTTCTAATTAAAGAGGGCTATGACCCATGTAGGAGAATTAGTATCCTAATCCTAGTAGGATTAGGTTTTATGAGATATCTATAAATAAGAGACTAGGTCTCATATCTCACATACAACTCTACAAGAAAATCAAGAAAAGCAAAAATTCTCTCCCTCTCCCTCTTGTGATCGGCCGAACCTACTTCCACTTTTGGAAGAATTTTCGTCTTCGATTCTTCGTTCCAAAGTTGTTCTAAAACCTAGATATTAATATACCCTATGTTCCAGTTGATTAGGATATATTAATTTTCGTGATATTGTGGTGTATCAACTCGTAGAGGCGCAACACGTGGGGCGCTAATCAAAGGTGTGGGTCGATCTTACCGGGGCAGAATTCAGAGCTCATCTTGCTAGGCAAGGATTTGCAAGGAGACAGGTATAAACGAGAAAACTTATACTGTCGTTTATTTATATTCATATATATACAACTAGAGAGTATCCTGGCAAGATTCTTTAAGAGGCCCTAGAAAAATTTTTATATTCCGCTGTGCCTAGGGCTGTTTTTCTTACCGAATCCCATCAGTGGTATCAGAGCCAACTCTAGGCTTTGTATATATATGAATTTGCGAATTCTGTGTTTATTAAATCAGATGTTTGATTTATGTGAATAGTTCTTTAACTATGAATGTTTTAGGACTTTTATGTTAACTTAGAGTTAATGGGTAATTTTAGATTCGTATTTTTATCATGTTATTTTTAATTTTGGATTGTGATTTAATTGGCACTGTTTTTAATTAAATCATAAAAGTAATCAAAACAAATTTTTTTTTTTTGGACCCAACCCTGCGGTGGCACGCGGCGGTGCGCCCGCGCACCGCGGCTGGGCGACCACCGCAAGCCGCGGCATGCGGCGGCGTGCGGACAGCACGCTGTCTGCGCACGCTGCGCACGGCAGCAGCTCAAGGGCTGCTGTTCGCGCACGCGCCGCGGCTACTGCCCGTGGCAGCTCACGCGCTCCTACGGGATCGCGCGTGGGTTGTCCACGTGGCAGCTCCTGATTGGTTTCGACTGGTCAAATTTTGGTTGGACTCTAATTCTGCCTATTTTGAAAATTCTGGAAATTTAGAATTTTGGGAAGGTTAGGAAACTTGGAGTTTTGGGATAAGGTAGTTATCTTGTTAGATTTGAACACTACCTTAATTAAACTAATCTAAACAAAATAGGATAATCTTGAGAATGTTGGAGATTTGGGAATATTGGGAAACTTAGAGTTTTGGATAAGGTAAGAATCTTAGAGATTTAGATTACCTTAATTAACCAATCTTAATCAAGATAGGATTTGTAGATTACTTGGAGCTCAAGTAAGAGCTAATTAATCTTAGAGGTTAATTGTTAATTCAAAATTAATTAACTTGGATAAATTTTATGAATTAAAATTAAAGGAGCCGGTAAATTTACATTTTTGCCCTTATGTGAATTTATGCATGTTCTTGAGTGAATATGTGGATTGGTCGATTTTGCCCTTAAGCCCTGTGTTGTTTTTGGTTTATTTATTTTTGGGTTGTAATTAAATGGGCCTGATTGGTGCCCTTGCTTGCGCAAACAAATGTAATAGAATAGGACCATTTAAATTATGTAAGCTAGGCTTAGATTAGGCTTGGAGCCGAGAAGACCTCATGAAGACTTGGAGATCCACATGGAGGCCCATTTACCTTGGAGGACATGGAGGCCCAATTCATTACATGGAGGCCCAATCAAGCTGGATATTACAAGAAGGCCCATGATGTATGGGTTTGAAAATTGTAATAGTTAGAACATTTAATTTTCACCCTAGACTGACCAATTGATTCATCACGTGGCTCGTGATGGATCGCATAGGATGGTCAATCGACCAATCATATCTTGCTAGGTGATGAATGTTTACTTTTTCGCACATTATTCTTTGATGTATGAGATGCATGCTTAGGATAGAAAACGTAAACAAGATAAGCATAATCTGATGAGACCTCGCACACTTAGAAACCTCCAATTGAACTTAAAATTCATTTAGAATATTAAATCGAATAACGGGCGCATATGAATAGTGTCTATGGTCCGAGCCTATCCAATTACTAGGTCTTGGGCATATTATACGAATATATCTCGATGTCTCACGAGTCGTGGGTCGAGCTATAGGAAGATGATATGTCTATTGCCTCGATGCACGAGTTTAGTGCCAAGGGAGGGGATAGCAAGGTTTTAAGCGCTGTCTCACGAGTCGTGGGGCGTCTAGGATTGAACTATTTCCCTCCACGAGTATTGGACATGATTTAACGCTAGTAAATATGGATGTCTCACGAGTCGTGGGTCCATATCGAAAACCGAGGCTAAATGAACTTAAGGGTTAGCTGCGATGGTTAACCGTCGACGTATTCGACCACCAAGTGAATCAAATAGTATGGCCAACGAGTCGTGGGTACTAGGAGATTGCATTTGGGCCTTAAGCCCGCTAGGATATTTTAAATTCCCGAAACTTATGTGGGGGCATAAGATTTTGATTAAAATAGTGGGAGTAATTTACAAATAAAAACCATGTTTGTAAATTGTGCATTTTAAATTAATCTTTCGCGTATTTATTTCTTCTCTCGTCGTTTTGTAGATATAATGTCTAAGAATCCGATTTCCATCATACTTGAACAAAACAAATTAACTGGACCAAACTTCCATGACTGGGTCAGGAACCTTAAGATCATTCTCGCTTCTGAAAAGCGAGGTTTTGTCCTTGATGGGCCCCCTCCCGAACTTGTTAAGGATGCCGATGATACTGAGAAAGAAGCCGTGGATTTATGGCTTGACGATGACTTGCAGTCACGTTGTCTCATGTTGGCATCCATGTCGAATGAGCTTCAAAAGAAGCACGAGCATATGAAGTCTTCTTTTGAAATCTACACGCACCTGAATGGTTTATTTGGGGTGCAAAGTAGATATGAGCGGTATGAAACTGCTAAGACTTTGCAACAAACGAGGATGGCTGAAGGTGCTAATGTTCGATCTCACTGCATCAAGATGATTGGGCTTATTGAAAAGCTTGGTCATCTTGACGTAAAGATGGACAAGACCTACTGCCAGGATATAATCCTCCAATCGTTGCCAAGATCATTCGAGCAATTTGTAGTGAACTACAACATGCACAAGATGAATGTTGAACTTCACGAGTTGGCTAATATGCTCGCCACTGCCGAGGCTTCCATGAAAAAAGAGAAGCCAGTGATGGTTGCTACCTCAACCCAATCCAAGTCCAAAAGGACAAAGAAAGGGAAGGGGAAAGGAAGTGCTTCTTCAAGCAAAGGCAAAGCACCATCTGGGCCCATAGGGAAGGGAAAGAAGCGTAAAGCTTCGTCTGGTGAACAAAAATGTTTCTACTGCAAGAAACCTGGACACTGGAAGAGGAACTGCAAAGAGTTCTTGGAGAGCTCGAAAGGTATATTCCTTGTTGAAGTTAATTTATCAATTAACTGTGCATCATGGGTGCTAGACACTGCTTGTGGTTCTCATCTTTGTAATGATTTACAGGTGATGGGAGCAACAAGGCCACTTAGGCCAGGGGATTGGATCCTGAGATTTGGCAATGGAGCTAGAGCTGCTGCCGAGGCTATAGGCGAAGTGGAGTTAGATTTAGGTGGTAATAAATTAGTCCTTAGGAACGTTCTTTATGTACCTGGTTTGGTGAAAAACATTATTTCAATTCCTGTTTTGGATAATGAAGGTTTTAATTTTACTATTAATAAAGGTTCCTTTTCGTTATTCATGAATGATAATATGTTTTTCACTGGTACATTAAAAGATGGACTGTATACCATTGAACCACCTAAGTTAGTGATGCATGTACAACAAAACAAAAGGAAACAAGATAATGAAATATCTGCCCAATTATGGCACGCTAGACTTGGACATATATCTAAGTCAAGGATTCAAAAGTTAGCATCATCTGGCGCGATTGAAATCAATCGCATTGATGAAATGCCAACATGTGAACCATGCTTAAAGGGTAAAATGGCTAAGTTGCCGTTTAAGGGAAACCCTGAGCGAGCCAAGCAAACATTGGACTTGATACATACTGACGTATGTGGACCACTGAGAAAAAGCGCCCGAGGTGGCTATGACTACTTCATCACTTTCACTGACGACTTTAGTCGTTATGGATATGTGTTCTTGTTGAAACACAAGTCTGAAGCATTTGAGCGATTCAAAGAATTCAAGATGGAAGTAGAGAATCAACTTGGTCATACGATAAAGGCTCTTCGTTCTGACCGAGGTGGAGAATTTCTTAGTAACGAATTTCTGAATTATCTTGTAGAGCATGGAATATTATCGCAGTGGACTCCTCCTGCAACACCCCAATTAAATGGAGTAGCAGAGAGAAGGAATCGAACCTTGATGGATACTGAATATGGTACCTTCGAAATCCGTAGAAAAGACACCATACGAACTATGGTTTGGCAAGGCACCCTCATACGCATTCATGCGCATATGGGGATCTCGCGCTTACGTTAAAAAGCTAGTGGGAGATAAATTGGAAACTAAATCCACTTTGTGCAAATTCGTGGGGTATCCAGAAAACTCAATAGGATACGAGTTCTACGATCCTACAAGACAAACAACGTTTGTCTCGAGGAACGCTCACTTCTTGGAGAAGGATTTCTTGGTGGACAAGAAAGAAAATAACGTAGAACTAGATGATGTCACTGAAGCTGAAAAGGCCTTAGAGGTCGATCAAGCTGACCCGTCACCACAGGCAGTGGGAGAACAAGAGCATGAAAGTGCACCAGAAAGTACACCGATACTTCGTAGGTCAGAAAGACAACGTAGAGAACCCGAGTGGTACTACAGTCTGCTGCATGAGACTGGACAGTCTCTAACCGACCCAAGGACTTACGAAGAGGCTATGCTAGACATAGATTCCGGAAGGTGGCGCGAAGCCATGGAATCCGAACTGGACTCCATGCACTCAAACAAGGTCTGGGCCTTGGTAGATCCACCAGTGGGAGTGGCTCCCGTGGGTTGCAAGTGGATCTATAAGCGAAAGCTTGGAGTGAACGGAGAGGTAATAACCTACAAGGCGCGACTAGTGGCAAAAGGATACACTCAAAGACCAGGTATCGACTTTGAGGAGACCTTCTCGCCCGTCGCAATGCCCAAATCCATTCGGATCTTGCTGGCCATAGCTGCGTGGTATAACTACGAGATATGGCAGATGGATGTAAAGACTGCCTTTCTCAATGGAGACATTGATAAGGAGATCTACATGGAGCAACCAAAAGGATATGCATCCAAAGGAGATGAACACAAGGTGTGCAAACTCCAGAGGTCCATTTATGGACTGAAGCAAGCTTCCCGAAGTTGGAACATTCGTTTCGATGAGACAATCCAAACTTTTGGATTCATCAAAAACATGTTCGAACCTTGCGTGTACAAGAAGATCAGTGGGAGTACAGTTGAATTTTTGGTGCTTTACGTTGACGACATTCTCCTCATTGGAAAAAATGTGAAAGCGTTGTCTGAAACTAAAGCATAGTTATCTACACAATTCCCGATGAAGGATATGGGAGAAGCATCCTTTGTACTAGGTATAAGGATCTACCGAGATAGATCAAAAGGACTGCTGGGCCTCTCCCAATCCCAGTACATAGATAAAATCTTGAAAAGATTTAGTATGGAAGAATCCAAGAGAGGATTGCTTCCAATGAGACATGGAATTGCACTCTCCAAGTCTATGGCCCCAAAGATGCCTGAAGAGAGAAGCAATATGTCTCGAGTTCCATATGCATCCGCGATAGGAAGCATAATGTATGGTATGCTATGTACAAGACCAGACGTAGCGTACGCTTTAAGCGTTACAAGTCGCTACCAGTCTGATCCAGGAGAGCAGCACTGGATAGCCGTAAAGGCAATTCTGAAGTACCTGAGAAGGACTAAGGAATTGTTCTTGGTATACGGTGGAGGAGAATTGAAATTGGAAGGCTATACAGACTCGAGCTTCCAATGTGATGTAGACGACTTCAAGTCGACATCAGGATACGTTTTCTGCCTCAATGGTGGTGCGGTTAGCTGGAAGAGCTCCAAGCAGGAAACAACCGCGGATTCAACCACCGAAGCAGAATACATTGCCGCGAGTGACGCAGCAAAGGAAGGTGTTTGGATGAGGAACTTCATCCAGGAATTGGATGTGATACCTAGCATCGCTGAGACTATTACTATCTTCTGTGATAACAATGGGGCAATAGCGCAAGCAAAGGAGCCGAGATCTCATCAGAAATCCAAGCACGTACAAAGACGATACCACGTGATAAGAGATATCATTGGTAGAGGAGACATTAAGATGGAACGTGTCGACTCAGAAGATAATACGGCGGACCCGCTAACGAAGCCTCTGCCTCAAAAGGCATTTGAGAAACATCTGCATAAGATGGGACTCAAGAACATAAAAGACTGGCTTTAGGACAAGTGGGAGATTGATATAAATAGTGTCCTGCAAGCCAGCTGTATGGCTAGTATTTATTGTAATAAATGCGGAACTATTCAATTTCGATTAATAAATGCACTTTATTAAATGGTCATCTTTATCTTATGTAATAATTATCTATGCATAAGGATAGAAGTCCTTAGATCACAGGGCTATGGGACAACCCGTGGACTGATCTCTAAGGCCGTGATCTAGAACATATTCAAGAGTCGTAGAATCCAATCGAGATAGGACATCGTTGGATTCGGTTAGACTCTCACTATTGTGTATACTCCGATGAACTGGAGGACGCTGGGGTCCACGAGGGTGACTGGGATAGTCGATACACATAAGTGGGTGGCTTGCTGGGATGGCAAGCGCACTGAATACCCCAATTAGGAAATAACTCACCATGGAAGCGGTAGTCGCATATCGGGGTTGAAGTTATTCCAATTTGCAATAGTATACGAGGAACGATCCCTAACAACTTGAGATGATAGGGTTTATCTGGTGCGAGAACGTCTATGCTTTGATATGAGTTCCGACTGACTGTGGATCACCAGAAAGTCTCTGTGGACTCACATTGGGTTTAGAGGAACTCGTATGCAGATTCATATCATCAACAAAGGATCCGTTGACCCGACTTGATAGGTTGGGAAATTCTCCTATGGATTTCTGTGAGAAATTAATTCTGGTAAAATCCTTGGCCAAGGTATCTGACGACTTTATGTAAGTAGCTCATAAAGATTAAGTCAAAGAGAATTTATTTCGAGACCAGAGTACATAAGGTCAAGACAAAAGAAAATGGAATCCGATGAAAGACCATACCCTTAAGTCTCGACTGGGAGATTGATCGATGGAGAGATTTTATCGTATATGGAAATTGTAAATGATAAAAGGTTCACTGAATTAATTCACCAGTGATTGGGCTCCATGGGCTTGTGACTGGACATCGACCGTGGAGTGTGGGAGAATTCCCAAATTAGCAGGGGTGCTAATTTTGGAATGATTAATCGACAGAGTGTTCGATTAATTTAGAGTATTAATTGCTCGAGTAATTAAATAATATTTAATTACAACCCGCGGCCAATTATGTGGTGAACCTACGGGGGCATACACAATACACATGAAGCGAAAGCGAGGAAACAAGAACGAACGAGTCGACTAGGTCGACTGAGTCAAAATCGACTGGGTCGATTAAATGGGTGGGTCGACTGGGTCGACCCATGTGGAACGAAATTGGATCCAATTGGAATTGGATCAAGATTATAAATTAAATTGGAATTTAATTTATGAGTAAATTAATTAATTAGGATTTAATTAATTAATGGAATAATTAATTAATTGGGAGATGATTTAATTAATTGGGCTATTTAATTGGGAGATTAAATAAAGCCCTGAAAGATTAATTAATATGGGCCATGAATTAATTAGAAGACTTAGTCTTCTAATTAAAGAGGGCCATGGCCCATGTAGGAGAATTAGTATCCTAATCCTAGTAGGATTAGGTTTTATGAGATATCTATAAATGAGAGACTAGGTCTCATATCTCACATACAACTCTACAAGTAAATCAAGAAAAGCAAAAATTCTCTCCCTCTCCCTCTTGTGATCGGCCGAACCTACTTCCACTTTTGGAAGAATTTTCATCTTCGATTCTTCGTTCCAAAGTTTTTCTAAAACCTAGATATTAATATACCCTATGTTCCAGTTGATTAGGATATATTAATTTTCGTGATATTGTGGTGTATCAACTCGTAGAGGCGCAACACGTGGGGCGCTAATCAAAGGTGTGGGTCGATCTTACCGGGGCAGAATTCAAAGCTCATCTTGCTAGCCGAGGATTTGCAAGGAGATAGGTATAAACGAGAAAACTTATACTGTCGTTTATTTATATTCATATATATACAACTAGAGAGTATCCTGACAAGATTCTTTAAGAGTCCCTAGAAAAAATTTTATATTCCGCTGTGCCTAGGGATGTTTTTCTTACCGAATCCCATCAGTGAATATCGACCGATAACTAGTTACGGAGAATTCATGACCGGGCCCGTTGCTTATCATGATTAATGTGTTAGACTTAACGCGTAGTAACATTTATGATGTAGCAGTGCTAGATAAATGCGAAAAACGAGGCAAAATAGCTTGAAGGTTGTGTGGTAGACACAATTGGCAATAAGTATGCCTACCTAGGGAATTAATTGTATGGCCACGAGTCGTGGGTGCAACTAATTGCTGCTGGGACGTCAATACCTACTAGAAAATAGATTTTTCCCGAAACTAGAAGGGGTTATTGTTTCGATAAAATAGTGGGAGAACTTTTTCGATAAAAAGTCCAAATTTCGTTAATTATAAGTATTAATATTAAACCTGTCTGCTTATAGTTGTCTGTTTTATTGTTAGCTATTTACCATCCACTATTCCGTTCAAACGATGCTTAGTGCGTGTTACAAACTAACCAACTTTGGGGTCCATTATGCCCAATCACCTTCACGAGACGAGCATGGCTGGGTTTGATAATGTTAGAGAATATTGTTCTTACTTAACCAAAATGTTCAAACGAATCAAAAAGTTTGGAGCTCAATTGTCTTTAGAAGATGAGATAGAAATTACTCTCAATGGCTTGTCTGACATCTTCACTCATTTCATGCAACATTGTATTATTCCGCCTGATGGAATTAAAACAAAACATTTGCATGAGTTATTAGATAAATATGAGGAAGTTCATCTGCAAGGATGGGGTCTATACGAAAGGAATTGCCACATGTGTAAGTACGAAAAGAAATTAAGGAGGCTTGCTGAAAAGAAATTCCTGAACAGACTTAACAACGGTATGACTTAAAGTTATACACCTGTTAATTCTTTTGATGTAAGACATCTGATAAACCTTCATTTCTGTAAAAGTGTTTGCAGGTAATATTGGCATTCCCTCTCCACCTAAAAGGAGGAAATTCCTTAAAAGGAAGATGCAAGAAGTGCGAAGACACATGAGGGGATGTTGCTTCAGGGATTGGGTCAAGGGCTATCTAGACCTAGACATTACTTTTTAGCAAAAGAAGAAGTTTTTCGTATTAGCATGAGTTTCTAAATTTAGTTTATTTTGAGTATTATTTCAAATTTTGTACAAAACCTTATTGCTTTACCATTGAGAATGAAATTTATTTAATTAGAGCGATTTAACTTTGTACAAATGTTGATGTTTTGAAACATAGAAATAAACAATGATAAACAAATCAAAACTTCGAAGACTATATGCTGAATCGAAAACCATGGATAATCGTTCACTGAAATGTTTATTTTGGACATTGTTCCTAAAGAAAGATTCGAAAGGAAAGGTTTTTGTCTACTGTTCTTGAAATAAGGAACTTGGATAAAACTCCAAACTTTTAAATCTTGTCTTAAAGGAATAATAACCGAGGATTGCAAGGCATTGCAAACATTTCAAATCAATTAAAACTAAAAGCACTAGTTCAAAATAAGTACAATTCTGAAACTATTGAAGTAATTCAATAGACGTTTTGGAAATGAAGTAATTAGATGCATTATGTCAAAAGCAATTTGATCTAATCAAACTTGCTGAAACATAAGCAACTAAATCCTCGATTATCTAAAAGAGAATAGAATTCTAAACAAAGCAAATTAAAGAAGAAGATCGAGCTTTGATGAAACTTAGTTCGACTCTCGACTGTGATCTTGCTAAATTCCTATATTCACATTAGGGGATATCCTCCCCTGACTCTTCAAAAGTACTTGGTCTAGTATTTTGAAGTAAGTTCTTACACCGCCATGTCATTTAAGACATAGGAACACACCCTTATATGAGAAATTAGATGGTAGATCTGATTCATATAAAGTATGTGGGGTATCCGACGAAATCCATTGGATACCTGTTCTACGACAAAGAGAAACGAAAGTATCTCGTAAGAAGTTTGTTCCTCTGTTGATAAAACTCTCATAGAACTTGATGAAGTCCAAGAACTGGACCCATCCCCACAAACAGTGGGAGTAAACCCCGAAACCTACTGAACCGATCTATGCACAAATTAGTAATCTAATCAAATTCGTAAGGAACTCAAAATTCCATTTTACTAAGGGATATGGCATGAAGCCATAAGATTCAATGTGGAAACTTTGACTCACCTAATGGCGATAGGTCATTCTTCAAAAGTCCTTCTAGGACCAATGAAAGTACCTTCTCCGTTTGCTAAGTCAAAATCCAATTCGAAATTATTAGCCATAGAAAGGTGGTTTTCACTACCGAAGAATAACTATTGGAAATGAATCCTGCATCTCACAATTGAAAATTGATGAGAAGATCTCTATTCAAATCCAAAGGTCAATCTGTGACTTTTTCCCGAATTTGGAACATGCAACTTGATAAGTCAATCAAAAATGTTGAAGTTGTCAAAAGGCATATGGATTCCAATTGTGCAAAAGGATCAGTGGGAGCATAGTTAAATTCGCAATGAACGAGATATTGATCTACATATCAAGTACGATATAAGAATATCAGAGAAGCACAGACGAAAGCGTGTTATTCACGCAATTTTCCCTGATAAGATTTGGGAATTACATCTCACGTACTGGCAATACGTATTTATAGAGATAAAAGCGAAGTAGATGTTGCAATTCACCAAATCAAAGTACAAAGACTATATATTGATTAAATTCAATATGGAAGAATCCATGAAAGGATTGTTTCCAAAGAGACAAAATTTCTCTTACTTATTTAATGAGCCCTAAATTTAATAAGTAAAGAAGTAAATGTCTCAAGAGACCTTATGCTTTAGCATTTGGATTGCATGTAGCATGCAAAGTCTTGTACTAGACCTGACTCATCAAAATGCTCTGATCATTCAAGAGCTACTGATAGTCGAACTCCAGTAAAGGACACTGGACTACCATTAAAGCAATCCTCGAAGATAATTAAAGGATATAATGCTGATCTGTGGTAGTAATGGAGAATTGAAAACTCGAAGGATTTAGTGATTCGAGATTTCCAGTCTGAAGTGGATGATTTATTCTGTCTCGATGGAGCGAAGGTAAATTGGAAGAAATTCCAATAGTATACCATTGCCGACTCAATCAGAATAATAGCACCATTGTGATGATGCACAAGAGAAAGTGTTTAGATGAGAAACATTCGTCCAATCACTGGATGAATTACCTAGCATGGCAAAAGCCTGTCATAATCTTAACCGATTTAAACAAGGCAATTGCTCAATGAAAGGAAACGAGATCTCACCGATGATCTGAACACAATATCATATGATTGAACAAATCATAGATAACTGAGACGCGTAAAAGTACTATGTTACCTCAACAAAGACAAACTTAGCAGATCCACTAATTAAGCTCTTTCACAAATGGGTTCGAGGGACATCTTGGTATAGATGGGTCTTAGAAATGTTGTGATTGGCTTTAGGGCAAGTGGGAGATTGAAAGGATAGTGCCCAGCAAGCCAATATTAATTAGCTTGTTGAAGTACTGTTTTCTTATGGTTTATAATTAATACGCCCGTTCATTCATAGTACGTGAAATTGAACAATGACCAACTTCATCTCTCGCGAACTTATCTAAGCGATTGGATGAAATCCTAAGGTCACAATACACTATGGGACTATTCACTTCAGTAATGAGTGCAATCATGAAACAGTCTCAAAGGTCGTGATCTTAAAACCGTTCCAAGTCATAGATTCCGAACGAGACGGGGTATCGTAGGAATCGCCAAGACTTGTACAAATATGCATGATTCACATGGAGTGAATTTGTAGCGTTTCATGAGCAAGGCATTTGAGGCCAGTGCATATGAGTAGGTGGTTCAATGGAGGATTGAATGCATCGAACGACCCGAACAGAGAAACCCATTATGGAAGCGCATGACGCATATCGGTGATGTGATGTTTCTCAAGGCTTATAACAGTGTACGATTTAGTCCTTGGACTTGAGGTGCTAGGGCGAATTCGGTGCACAAGTGTGCGTACTTAGATTTAGGTACTGGTCACGTAGCCTGGCCACAAAGTGCCTAAGTTGGGTGCGTACACGACTGTACGCGAGTGGTTAGTACTAAGAAAGGATCTATCGACTCATCCTGATAAGATGAGAGAATTTCCTGTACGTTCTTCGATAATATGTTCCTAGAAATCCATGGCCATGGTTGGTGACGAATTTGGAAAGGAATTTCCAAATTTAGCAGTCACACCGGAATTATTATCCAGAATTAGAAAGTACAGTATCGAGATAATTAGAGGTGCCGATCAATTCACACACCCTAGGTCTCGATCGGGAAATCATCGTGGAAGGACCGTATGTACATGGCAATTATAAGAGGTGAGGTTCACAATAATCAATTCACCTTTGATTGGGCTTCATGGGCTTGTGGCTAGACATCGACCATGAAGTGTGGGTACTCTTGAATTAATAAGGAAATTAATTCTGGAGTGGTCAATTAAAAGTAGTTTAATTGATCGGAGCATTTAATTGCTCGTTAATTAAATCACAAAAGTCGTGGGCCTGCTGCCAGTTGATGGTGAACCCAGAGGGTCACACACAATACAATTGGACGGTGACTGTCTTAAAGGAAAAGCAAATGATTTAAAGTTGTTAAATCGAGGTAATTGAATTATGGTATTAATTCAATCGGAGAATATTAATTAGATATCTAATTGATTAATGTTCAATTAATTAATTAGAGTTATTTGATTAATTATGAAATTAATTAAAGTAGTCAATTATTGGAAGAAGAAATAAATAATTAACCAATTTTAGGATTGGATAATTATGGGGTTGATTTCGTAATTAACTAAAAATTGGGGATAGGGGCGATTTTGATGATTAAAGGAAGAAGAGTTTTTTCTTGGAGAACAAGCTAAAAGAGATCTATCAAATCTCACATTCCTAAGTTGATAAGGAATGAAAGATTTGGAGATTTGATAGATAAGGGAAGAAGATATCTATCAAGAGAAGGATTCTTCTCATATAAATACTCTTCCCTCTTCTCTTCATAATAAGTTTTTGAGTTAGAGTTTTTGCACAAGAAAAACAACCCTAAATACTTTTGAGAGAAAACAAAATACTTTACCGAAAATTGAGAGAGAAAAATCGAGTGAGGAAATCAGATTTTTCGAACAAGAATCTTTAATTGCAAATCGCCCCCTTATAGTTTCGCCCCAAACCCTAGTCGCCCAAAATTGATCTTGGCCGAACCCAAACTCGACCAGATCTGCCCTGGCCGAACCCTGCTCGATCACACAAGCCCTGTGATTCGATTCTTCCATCTGTATCTCCTAATCCTGATCCAGATCTTAAGTCCAGATCCAGATCAGAAATCCTTTACTGACAAACCTGCGAGATCCAGTTCTGAGCCTAAGACTTGTAGGCGTCACTATATTCCAGTTGGTGTGGACTAAACTTTGGAGGTGAGACACATGGATCACTCAAGCTGTGGATCGAACCAAACACCTGGAGGAAACCACCACAAATCCGTGGTGAGGTAAATTGCGATTAACCCCCTATGTTTAATTAAGTGTTTGATTCAACCTTTTCGTATAATAAACTGTGGAGAAAGATTTATGGGACTATTAGGGACTTCGAAAAATTTTAAATTCCGCACTTTGTTGTATTGACAATCGAGCCCTATGACAAAATATCCCAACATTTACGATCAAATTTCTTTATGTCTCAAAAACTCAAGAACAAAACACTATCGGCTAAGTCATCTGTTGACAAACCCGAGTTGAAGTAACAAGCAAAATACAAAATCTGAGTGATTTCTACGAACATGAGTGTTGTGAGAAGTTAATATCCGTCTAAGTGAGTAATATTACTTCAGAGTATAGGTTTTCTTCGTGATCTCTTATTGTGAACTTGTGGATTATTCATTTGTTGTAAAAGCGCAAGTAGAGTGTACAGGATACTAAGTGTTTCTAGTATAACCCAAATCCTCGTGATCTAGAGAGTAGATTAAAAGACTTCTTGTTTATATAACTACTATAAAAGTTCTTGTGTTTGATTACTTACTTTTATACTTGCATATTTTCATAAGTAAACAAAATTTTAAAAGATAACGCTTTGAAAGAGGAATTCGCTAAACAGGGTAAAACCTTTTAAAGATAAAACTTATTTGAAAAACATACTTAGACAAATACGTTGCATACAAGTTTAAAACTTTGAATTTATCTTAATAGATAAGTAAATCAGACGAGTGGTCAACTTCTACTGAATAAGCTGAGTGCTAAATTGGCTAAGTAGTCTCATGAGTAAGATCAACTTACTCTACTGAAAGAAAAGTTAGAGAAATTTTTTAAAGGTACAAAGATCTATTAACCCCTCCCTCTAGACCTCATCGACCACTTGGGACCAACAGATATATGAGCAATAAAGACCGAGATAAAAAAAACGTTCGATGAAAAGGTTATTATTAATGCGGAACTAAAAGAGAAAGAGTACAGGAAATAGAAAGCCTATGTTACAAAATTACAACACATGGACAAAAGTATTTAAATCAATTTGTTATCCGTGATGATCTTCTTAAGTACTGCACTTCGAGCTGCATATCCTGATCATACAACTTTTTTCTTGCGACGGTTGGATGCTGCCTTAGCCTGCTCCAGAAGAATTTGAAGCTAATCAATTTCCTAATCAAATTTGCCTTTCTCATTTGTGAGTTGGGCCTCTTTCTACTTCAAAACATAATCTTTTTTCCGACTGAAGACTCTGTTCGAGCACCTTCATCTCGGCATGCGCCTTCTGAAGAGCTTCTTTGGGTTTTGCCAACTCCATATGAGCCTTGATCTTTTCGGCAATTTCAGTTGCACTTTCAAGCCCCAGGTTAAAGATGTGTTGCTTGAGCTGCGTAAGAATACAATATATTCAGATAGAATAAACAATAGATAGTAAAGCAATAAAGGAGCCAAGCTTACAAATTGAAGCCATTTTGAGCCAGATTGAACTACTTTCCGTGTAACGCCCCACAAATTTCTTGTCCTTTTTATTATTCTCTTTAAAAATCTTTATTCTAAAGTATAGATTTGCGAAGGATTTTATAAAGTTAGATTCTAATTTTCTGCTTTGATTTAGTGGGGAATATATTTAAATATGATCAAATTCTTTTGAAATGGTGGAGTCATTTTCCATATCACTATTTATTTTGGCACATTTTCAAATTTATATTTAATGCTACTTTGAGCTAAAATGTGCGAATAACTTTTTCGTATGAAATATTAAACTTGAAAATAATTTATAAAGGCGTGAAAGACCTTCTAAAAGTGTTGGAATCTTTTGCAAAAAAGTCTGGACTAAATAGTGCAAAATTTTAGTTTTTGGGGCCAAAAATATAAATTTTAAAAACTTCGGGGGGCAAAGTGAAAATTTACCCATGTTTCAGATTTTCTGCGGGAGAGTAATTATTTTCTCTCCTTGCACACTCTTTAGGCTGCAATGTATGGTCTTGGGTGGAGAAATTGTTCAATCCAATGTATACATGCATTGGTGGTTTTAAAAATTAAGTATTATGTCTCCCTCTTTTCCCAATGTGAATATATTTGTTATACACACTTAAGATCAGATTTTTATCCTCTCAGTAACCTCATTACCTACACATTAAATCAAATAAGAGAGAGAAAAGAGATAACACATTTAGAAAGAAATTTTTGGATATACACAGCCAAGCCTCTATTTTTCATACATTACGTCTTCGTCTACCGTTGGATCATGCCCAAATTTTGCATGAAGGTTCTAAACACATGAGGATACATATTCACCGTTCGGATCGTCGTTTTAATCCCCCTAAGTTAATCGTCAGACGTTTGAAATTGGTAAAAAATAAGGATTTGGGGGCTTTTGTTATGAACCATCACCGGAGCCGCCACCACTGTCACCGAAGCGACCACCACCACCGTCGGAGGTCTGAAAGTGAAGAGAGCTTCATACACTTCGTTGCTTTGGGTAAACATCCACCTATGCTTCTGTTCATTAATTAATTGGATTTTATTTTATTCTATTTTAATGTGTTCTTCAAAAAAAAAAAAAAATGGAGAAAAACATACATGCATTTATAAAGAATAATATTTTAAGTTATTATATTATAAAATAGATTTCATTTTCATATATGGGTTGAGTTTATGGATTTTATTTCAAGACTTAGAAATTTGTGTTCATTTGTACAAAACATGAATATTGAAGAACCTTATTTTATCCATTGTAGTTTTATGAAAAGTTGTTTAGTTTATATTCAATATTAGATTTTTAATGTGGTTTTTCTTGGGTTAAATAAATGTTTAATAGATATATGGATCTTGATTTCTTTTTGTAAGAAAATTGATGTTTTTAATTTTCTCAAAACTTTGGGGGTATTTTGAAAGGTTTTAAAAGTTGAAAGGTTAAGGGCTGCAACTTTTATTGGGAGTAAAAATGGGCTGAAAATCTAAATTTTTGTCTGATATTTGGTATAAGTTTACTTGAAAAGCATTTGTTTTAAAGTCTCCTTCGAGATTTTTGCAAAAAGGGTGTTTTTGAGATTTTTGGGGTTATTTTTGTAAATATGAAATTAAGGGGTCAAAAGCCCTATTCTGTCGTTGTTTTTACATGGTTCATTTTTAAATTCTTGATTGATTGATTGAAGTAGTGGTTTATGCATTTTAGTTTTAAGATTGAAAACTTATGAAAAATTTTCAAAGAAAATTATGGTTAAAGAAATTTCTTTTTTTTTTTGTTTTTCCTTCTTAGTTTGGTGAAAGGTATTAAAACTTGTGATAGTTTCAGTTTTATAGTGAATTTTTGTTTAAATATTTTTAAAAATGCTTGTGATGTTGGGTCCTGAATTATTTTTGCAAGAAAGTTAATGTTTTAATGTTTTCGAAACTTTTGGAGTATACTTTGAATGTTTTCAAAAGAAAAGGGTGTTTAATTATTCACTTGTTAAATGTTGTAATTGAGTTCTTATACAAAATAATCTAGTGATGATTTTTGGTTTGAAGAGCTTACTGTGAAAAATATTTTTGGGGGTACATTTTGAAAATATTAAATTTTATAGGGGAGTTGTATGCAATTTTAGGGAGTGCTCGGGGTAGCCACCGCTGGTCCATTCAGCTGGCTCTCAGGCCCAGTTTGTGTAGAATCGGGCCCACTTCATTGCACTCTCTCCGTGTTTGCTCGTTTCAATCCAATTTCGCTTGAATTGTTACTATTATGAAATATTTTGAATTTTCTCAAATCTTAAAGTTTAAAAAATGAATACACTTAAATGATTTGATTTCGAAAGTTTTAAGTTCTTGTGAGATGTTAATTAAGAAAATACTTGTGATAGAATTTTCTTTAATTATATTTAAGTAAGATTATAAGATAATTTATTAGTCGTATACGTATTTGCTCAGGTTTCGGATACACATCATTGTGGAATTTTGGTCGCCGCAATAAGCTCTTTAGGTGAGTGTTGTGTGTTTGTGTGTTACTTGCGTGTTAGTCCAAATGTGCTAGTAGGTTAAGTCAAAACTGTAACTTAATTTCTAAAAGAACAACCATGTGATGTATGATATTGGATACAACTTGACTACTAGGACAAATATTCCATGTTATATTTAATATATATACCACATATGATGCAATAAGAGATACATGAATCTACTTAGACTTACTTTAACTATCTGAACATGTTAGTATTGCTATGCATAAATTCCTAATATTGAATATTGAATAGTTTTGATTACTGTTATTGAGTTATTTGTCGATTCATATTAACTGAACTATTACTTTTACTGTCTTGTACTGTTTACTGTTACTGTGTGGGCCCCTATTCTTGGCGTGGAATCGTGGGTAACCTGGAAGGTTAGGGCCGGAGGGTTACCTCGATCCACAGTACACCCACTTCACGAGCCAAGTGTGGAGGTTACACTTAGAGTGAATGTCAAACTCCTGCCATTTGACGTAAATGCCAGGAGGTTAGATATGTTCAGGTTGTTGTTCGCATTTAGGTCTCTCATCATTAACGGTTAGATCCACCATCAATTTTTTGACAGTAGGACTATTTTTGCTTTGTTCGACATCCTTTACATGCTCGGTGTTGGAATGAGTTGCAGTACTGGATGGAGTTTTGTTAGATTTTAGCTTTCGGGAACGGCATTTTTCCTTCTTAACTTTAAGGAATTTG
The DNA here is from genome assembly GCA_003313485.2 of Penstemon barbatus. Lineage (NCBI taxonomy): Eukaryota > Viridiplantae > Streptophyta > Magnoliopsida > Lamiales > Plantaginaceae > Penstemon > Penstemon barbatus. The sequence goes on along the minus strand of CM064882.1, from coordinate 18,948,066 downwards.
CTCGTACCGACCACCTGATTGCCAACAAACTCGTCTATGTTAAGCTAAGATATTTTTGGGGTTGGTAGAAGTTCGATCGCTAGAGCTCCGATTTTCATTTTCTAAGAAAAGATAAAGAAGTGAACTATTGCCTGGTGATATGTACATATAGATGGAAGACACATTGCACTTTACACCCTGGCCATTGAGTTTCCCAAGGAATGTGCTTTCGAAAGCACAATCGAACGGACTAATACGATCAATTGAATATATCTACAATGTATAAAGGGACAGCATAAAAGGCAATGGGAATAAGTGACATAATGATCGAGATCATGTAAAAGACAGAATGTCTAAAGATCTATATATATTGGATTGTAAATAATAGACAATATTTCGAGCATGAAAAGCAAATATCATAAAAGACATTATACCTGAGAAGTGTTAAGAATAATCCCGAAAACTAATTGTCTAAGCGATGCCACGAAGGAGCTACAATTTTTTTTAAGTACAAAATGATGCTGGAAAAATATAATTACAGGATGTTACATATAGTTATGCTTGATTGGAGTTTTCTTTTTTCTCAGCATCACTGTTGGATTCTTTGGCATCCTCATCATCATCACCATCGAAGTCACCGTCAGAAGCATTATAATCATCTTCAGAATCTCTGCTCTGATTATTCATACAAACATTGAAACTCTCATCTTCGAAAAGATCCGGATTCTTGAACGATTTCCCAAATTCCTCTACGAGATCAGCAAACTCATGTTCTCGCAAGTTAGCGCTGCTCGAAGCCTGATCGGAGTACAGAAGGCCTCTTTATTTTTCAAAATATTGATATGTTTGAGGTAGCTTTCCATATCGTCCGGTATTATTTTGTAGCCAAGAGCTGTTGGATACCCTTGACGGAGGTCGTTTGGAGTATGCCACCAATTCTTCTTCAAGCAATATCATCGAGAACTGACGATATCTGAGACTCTTTCACCATCTCTAGTCGGGGAACTTCACGACCTTGCTGACGATCTTCTGACCTTTAAATTTTTTCTCCAACTTTGTATAAGCAAAGTAAGCTTATCGTTCGTATGAGACTAAACAGCTGATTTAGCACTTATCTTATTCAGCGTAAGTTGACCACTCGTCTGATTCAGTTATCTCTTTATACAACTTCAAAGTTTGAAAACTTTTATGCAGCGGATATGAATTTGTATGATTTTTAAACAAGTTTATCTTCAACGGTTTTACCCCTGTTTTGTAAATCCCTCGTTTTAAAAGTTTTATCTTTTAAAACGTTTGTTCACTTATGAAAACATGCAAGTTAAAAACAAGTAAGAAAACACATGAATTTTTATAGTGGTTATACATGAAATGTGCCTCTTAGTCCACTCATCTAAATCACGATGATTTAGGTTCCATTGGAACACTAAGTAACTAATACAACTCTACTTGTGCTTTTATAATGATGAAGCCACAAGTTCACTATCGAAAATCACAAAGAAGACCTATACTCTGAAGTAATATCACTCACTAAGATGGATATCTACTTCTCACAACACTCAGTTTTATAGAAATCACTCAGATTTGTATGTATGAACTTTTCCTTCAAGTCAGCTTTGTCAATAGATGACTCAGTTGATACTGATCTATTCTTGAGTTTTTGAGACTTATTTGATAGTCAAATTCTCTCAGTTGTTGTGTTGTAGTCTCTAACTCACGAATGGATCTATTTATACTCGCAGTTTGAATTTTGTCCGTTGAAGTGAGATAGATTTTAAATCTTCCTTGAGTTTCGGTCCTAACCTTAAATGGCTCCCTACAACCGTTCATTGCACATTCTATTGTACGGATCTGACAATCGTATTAAATGCACTATGCTGATACGAGGTTTTTGAATTAACTCCTTCAATCATTTGTCATTAATACTCTTCTCTCGCTTTATTTATTACACTAAGTGCATTTATAACCGTTGGAACGATTTCTGATCCCTTTCCACTTAGCTGATCAAATCCAGTCTGCTGATTCAAACCGAACTTATCTGATTTGACTCTGCTAAAATCCATCAGTCTGATTTCATACTCATCTTGAGATCACTAGTATTCCCGACCGGAATTCAATCTTGTGATTTTATTTGTCTGCTCGATTGAACTTTTTTAGAGGTTTGCTAAGCCTTCATTACTTAGCTGGTGACTTTTGAAATCCATCAAAATCTCCCTTTTATTTCTTTATCTTCATTCAACACTTGTACTGCTCGGACCAAGGAGTCTTCTACACCTTGCGTATATTTCTTCTGAGCATCAGCAAGGGCAGCAGTCATTTCTTCGACCTTAGAACAAAGAACAGCATTCTCATCCACTACTTTTTTGAATCCTACCTAGACACCAGTGGATTGATCTCGAGCAAGGATGACTTATAGATCGAATGCAAGAATAGATAACGACTTGTACACATTAAAAAATATGTTAAGGAAAGAGATGTGTTAAGCAAATTTCAAAGGAACTTACAGCTTGATGAGCTCGAGAAATCTCCTCTAAATCTCCTAATTGTTGCGAGAGAAATACTCGGTCTAATCCTTGCCAAATTGCCCATCCATGAAGACTCTCATAGATTTATCAGAGCTATGTTCTCCCTCGGGCTCACGCTCGATAAAAATAGTCCCATCTTTGGGATACCCCCATCTCTTCGGCCTTTGAGATGATTTTAAATAAAATTGTTCACAGCAGGTTGTGATCAGCCTCGACGACAAGGGAGAGCTTTCCCGTATTGGCTTGTGAGATTTTTTCTCTTTTTAGCCAAAGAAGATTTGTTGCTCAACGCCTCAGCAGCTCATTTTCAAGCATCGTTGTGAGCCTTCAATGTCTTGAGAGTGAATAGGCTATATCCCATCCCTGAGGAAGGACCTATAGTCGAAGATGGCGCTAAAGTAGTGTTGGAATATGCCTTGATTGTCAATACAACAGAGTGCGGAAATTAAAATTTTTCAAGGCACACCCACAGATCCCATAATAAAATCTCCAAGTTATATATACGAAAGACATAAAACAAAGCACAGAAATAATCTAACAAAGGGGGTTTTCGATTTTTACCTCACCACAGGCAAGGTGGTGGAAACCTCCAACTCTGATTCTGAACTCTGATTAAGGTTCTGGTTCACTGGAGTGATCCAAGCGTCTCACCTCCAGAGAAAAGTCCACACCAACTGGATTATGATGACACCTCTTAGTCTTAGGCTCAGAACTAGATCTAAGAGGCTTGTTGATGAAGGATTGTGCAGATCCATTTGACAGATCAAAATTCTGCACAAAAGGAATAAGGGAGAAGATATGCGGCGGCGGCACTAGGGCTTTCACGGCGGCGGTGCGGCGGTGTTACGGCAGCACACGGCGGCGGCGCTAGGGCTTGGGCGGCGCAGGGTGGGGCGGATTTCCTAGGGCAAGAGAAGACTAAGGTTTTTGCTTAGGTGTTAGTTCTCTGAGTTCTGTCAGAACTCTATTTATAAGCACTCCTCAAGTCCTAGGGTTACAAGATTCCTAATGGGCTTAGGAGTCTATCTCTTGCAAGCCCACCTTAATTTAATTAATTACTTAATTAAATATTCAGCCCATATTAATTAATTACTTAATTAATATTTAGTTTAATTAATCAATTGTCATTTAAATCAATTAAATCAATTAATTAATTTATCTCCCACTTGAATTAACACTTTAATTCACTTAATTGATTTAATTACTTTTAAATCAATTAATTCCTTTTATATTCCTACAGAACAGTCACCGTCCAATTGTATTGTGTGTGACCCTCTGGGTTCACCATCAATTGGCAGCAGGCTCACGAAACCTCGTGATTTAATTTATGAACAATAAATTGCTCCGATCAATTAAACTACCTTTAATTGACCACTCCTAGAATCAGTTCCTCTACTAACTCAGGAGTACCCACACTTCATGGTCGATGTCTAGCCACAAGCCCATGAAGCCCAACATCAGGTGAATTGATATTTAGTGAACCTCACCTCATATAATTACCATGTACATACGGTCCTTCTGTCGACCAATTTCCCGATCAAGACTTAGGGTGTGTGAATTGATCGGTACCTCTAAATTTGTCTCGATAACTATACTTTCTAATTCAGGATAATATTCCAGTGTGACTGCCTAATTTGGAAACCCCTTTCCAAATCCGTCACCGACTACGGCCGTAGATTCATTGGAAACATTATCTAAGAATCGTATAGGAAATATTCTCATCCATTACGATGAGTCAACAGATTCCATCTTGGTACTAACCACTCGCGTACATGTCTATACGCACCCAACCTAGGCATTTTTATGACCAAGCTAAGTGGCCTATACCTAGATCTAAGTACGCACTTTCATGCACCGAATTCGCCCTAGCACCTCAAGTCATAGGACTAAATCGTACACTATTATAATCCTTTGAGAAACATCCCATCACCGATATGCGTCATGCGCTTCCACAATGGGTTTCTCTGTTCGGGTCGTTCGATGCATTCGATCCTCCATCGAATCACCTAGTCATATGCACTGGCCTCAAATGCCTTGTTCATGAAACTACAACAAATTCACTCCGTGTGAATCATGCATAATCGTACAAGTCTTGACGATTCACTCGATACCCCGTCTCGATATGAATCTATGACTTGGAACATTTTCGAGATCACGACCTTTGAGACTGTTTCATGATAAGTGCACTCAGTACTGAAGTGTATAGTCCCATAGTCATGAGTGATCTCAGGGTTTCAACCAATCGCTTAAATGTATTCGCGAGAGATGAAGTTTGGCCATTGTTTATCCTTATACATATATAAATAAACATGCGTATTATTATAAAATCAAAGATTGTTATATACAAGATAGATCTATTACAAGCTAATTGAACTGGCTTGCAGGGCACTATCCTATCAATCTCCCACTTGCCCTAGAGCCATTCACAAACGTTTCTTAGACCCATCTTATCTAGATGTCCCTCGAACACCTTTTGCGAAAGTGGCTTAGTTAGTAGGTCAGCTATGTTGTCTTCCGATTTGACATACTCCATGTGCATGTCACCTCTACCCATGATCTCTCTGATCACGTGGTATTTCCTCTGTACGTGTTTGGATTGATGGTGTGATCTCGGCTCCTTCGCTTGAGCTATTGCCCCGTTGTTGTCACAAAAGACGACTACAGGTTCAGCAACGCTAGGAACAACATCCAATTCCTGGACGAAGTTTCTCATCCATACACTTTCCTTTGCTGCATCTGATGCTGCGATATATTTTGCTTCTGTGGTTGAGTCGGCAGTGGTAGACTGTTTACAGCTTTTCCAACTGACCGCTCCTCCATTGAGGCGGAATATGTATCCAGAGTTGGATTTGAAGTCATCCACGTCAGACTGGAAACTTACATCAGTGAATCCTTCAAGTTTCAGTTCTCCACTACCACCGTAGACCAAAAACATATCCTTAGTCCTTCGCAGGTACTTTAGGATTGCTTTTATGGCAGTCCAGTGCTTCTCGCCTGGATTTGACTGATAGCGGCTCGTTACACTTAGAGCGTGTGCTACGTCTGGTCGAGTACACAACATTGCATACATTATACTCCCTATAGCAGAGGCATAAGGTATGATAGACATTCTCGTCTTTTCTTCGTCGGTTGTAGGGCACATAGACTTAGAAAGAGAGATACCATGTCTCATTGGAACAAATCCTTTCTTAGATTCTTCCATACTAAATCTCTTCAAGATCGTGTTGATGTACTGAGATTGGGAGAGTCCTATCATCTTCTTCGATCTATCCCTATAGTTACGTATTCCCAATACGTAAGATGCGTCTCCCATATCTTTCATAGAGAACTGCGCGGATAACCACGCTTTAGTCTGCGCTAACATCTTGATATCGTCTCCGATTAACAAAATGTCATCGACGTACAAAACAATGAATTGTATTGAGCTCCCACTATTCCTTTTGTACACACAAGGTTCATATACGTTTTTGATAAAGCCAAAAGCTTTGACTGTCTCATCAAATCGTATGTTCCAGGTTCGGGATGCCTGTTTGAGGCCATAGATTGACCTTTGAAGCTTACACAGTTTGTGCTCACTTTCTTTGGACGCAAAACCTTCAGGTTGTTGCATAAAGATCTCCTTATCAATGTCTCCATTGAGGAAGGCGGTCTTTACGTCCATTTGCCATATTTCGTAGTCATGCCACGCGGCTATAGCAAGTAATATCCGAATGGATTTTGACATCGCCACGGGAGAGAAGGTTTCCTCATAGTCTATACCAGGCCTTTGAGAATACCCTTTCGCCACTAAGCGAGCTTTATGAGTAATTACCTCTCCATTCATTCCAAGCTTACGCTTGAAGATCCATTTACATCCTACAGGGATAGTTCCCTCAGGTGGATCGACCAAGGTCCAAACCTTGTTGGAATGCATGGAATCCATTTCGGATTGCATGGCTTCGAGCCACGCACCCGAATCTATGTCAGACATCGTTTCTTGATAGGTCCTTGGATCAGCATCAACTTTCTCGTTTTCGTTAATGAGGCCAAATCGCTCTGGCTCTTTACGAATTCGATTAGACCTTCGAAGTATAGGTGTACTAGTAGGTTCAGTTAATTCTGGTTCAGCTCCCACTGTTTGTGGGGATGGGTCCGATTCTTGGACTTCATCAAGTTCTACGATTGTCCCATTTCGGTTGGTGAGGAAATCCTCTTCCAAGAAGTGGGCGTTCCTAGATACGAACGTATTACGTTCTTTAGGATCGAAGAACAGGTATCCAATAGAGTCCTTTGGATAACCCACAAACTTGCACAAACTAGATCTACTATCTAGCTTATCTCCCTTCTTGTTCTTTACATACGCAGGAGATCCCCATACTCGTAAGAACGAATACACGGGTGCTTTACCATACCATACTTGGTGCGGCGTTGTTGGCACTGACTTTGAAGGTACTATGTTTAGTATCTTCGAAGCAGTTAATAGGGCTAAGCCCCAAAACGAAAAGGGAAGGTCAGCAAAGCTCATCATGGAACGAACCATGTCTAACAAAGTCCGGTTCCTCCGCTCAGACACTCCATTGAGTTGAGGTATCCTAGGGGGAGTTCGCTGTGCGAGAATTCCATTCTCTTTTAGATAATCAAGGAATTCTTGGCTTAAATACTCACCACCTCTATCAGAACGAAGTGCTTTAATACTATGTCCAAGTTGGTTCTCTACTTCCATTCGAAACTCTTTGAATTTCTCAAAAGTTTCGGATTTGTGTGTCATAAGATACACATATCCATAACGACTAAAATCGTCGGTGAATGTTACGAAGTAAGAGAATCCACCTCTCGCATTGACACTCAATGGTCCACAAACGTCAGTATGGATAAGATCCAATGTCTGTTTGGTTCGCTCGGGATTCCCTGTGAAGGGTGATTTGGTCATCTTTCCTTTGAGACAAGATTCGCAAGTCGGGAGTTCATCTAAGTTCTTTATTTCAAGAGCCTTAGAGGAAACCAACTTTTGAATCCTACTCTTGGAAATATGTCCAAGTCTAGCGTGCCAAAGTTGTGGAGTTTGATTATCATATTTCCTTTTTCTAGATTGAATGTGCATGACGTTGGAATTTATAGGTTCTAGGGAATATAGACCATCTATCAAAGTACCACGAGCATACTCTAAATCACCTTTAAATATGCAAAAAGATCCATTTTGAATGGAAAAATTAAAACCATCAATGTCTAACATAGGAATAGAAATGATGTTTTTAATAACGTTTGGTACGTACAGACAATCCCTTAAAATTAAAGTAAAATTCCCTAATACTAATTCCACGTCTCCTATAGCCTCGGCGGCGATCCTAGCTCCGTTTCCAAAACGCAGGATTCTATCCCCGGGCTTCAGGGTTCTTACTGCTCCCATCACCTGCAAATCATTGCAGATATGAGAACCTGCTGCGGTGTCTAACACCCACGATGCACAGTTAACAGAAATATTAACTTCAACTAGAAAAATACCTTTGGCTACCAATTTCATCTTTAGGTAGTCTGGGCAGTTCCTTTTCCAGTGCCCTGCTTTCTTGCAGTGGAAACATTCGTCTTCTGGGCTTTTGCGCTTTTTCTCGACCACCTTGGTGACTGCCTTTGAAGAAAATACCTTCTTCTTTTTCTTACCTTTCTTAGGCTTTGCAGCCTTCGATTGGTGTGCAATCATTACAGGTTTCTCTTTCTTGAGAGTCGATTCTGCCGTTACCAATAAATTGGTCAGTTCGTGAAGAGCGAGGTTTCTATCCTCCATATTGAAGTTCAACACGAACTGGTCAAATGAACGGGGCAGCGTATGGAGAAGGAGGTCAGTGCTAAGATCAGCGTGCAAAGCCACGTCCAATCGCCCCAGTTTTTCAACCAAGTTGATGAAACGCAGACAGTGATCTTTTACACTGCTTCCCTCAGCCATCTTGAGATTAAACAACTCTTTAGAGGTCGCGAATCTTTCAGCGCGAGACCTTTCCCCAAACATCTGCTGGAGATGGAGAAGCATATCTCTAGCAAGCGGCATAGCAGCATGTTGTTTCTGCAGTTCGTTTGACATCGAAGCTAGCATGAGGCAACAAACCTGAAGATCATCATCAACCCTTTTAGCATGGGCGGTTCGTTGTTCCTCACTAGCTCGTGCTGCGGGTGCAGCAGGCATGGGTGTGTCGAGCACATAACTGCGACGTTCGGAGTCTAGGACTATCCTCAGATTTCTCAGCCAGTCGACAAAGTTTGAACCATTCAATTTGTTTGCGTCGAGGATAACAGATAATGGATTCTTAGACATTGTAATTAATATCTACAATAGGAAAGAAGACAACATTAAGCTAACTGATCTTATGTCTAATACTTATAATTATCGAAGTTGGACTTAGTTTCGAAAAAGTTCTCCCACTATTTTGTCGAAACAATCACCCCTTTGATTGCTCGGGAAATTCTATTTCCTAGTAGGTCTTGACGTCCCAGCAGCAATTAATTGCACCCACGACTCGTGGCCATACAAGTAATTCTCCAGGTAGGTATACTTTTACCAATTGTGTTACTCCACAACCTTCAAGCTATTTTGCCTCGATTTTCGCACCTATCTAGCACTGCTACATCATAGATGTTACTCCTCGTTTAAGTCTGACCCAGTCAATCTTGATGAGCAACAGGCCCGGTCATGAAATCCCCGTAACTAGTTATCGGTCGATTTTCACATCCCGACAAGTTCCCACCCTTGTCTTGTTTAGTTAAAAACAAGAATCGAGGAATTTCGCGTATTGTCCCTTTCTTCGACTCGGGTGCCAGACTCTGGATCACCTCCATCGATAAGTAGACAACATACACTAGTCCCTATTGATGGAAGGCTTGGATCTATAAAACTTCATTTTATAGTTTACCCAATATGACTTAATATTTTATTTCGAGAGGGGTATTTCTGGTTTGAAAGTTATACTAACTCTCCTCAAGATCTCACCGATTCAGTTATGCTTTATCTTTTATTACGATCTAGATTCTAGCGGGTAGCCAAATATAAATCGACAAATAAATAAAAGCCATACAAGCCTAGCATGCATACTACCACAATATGTTTTCGATCGGGAGCCTCCTATGTGGACCATCATCGAGCCATTGATGTTGGCCCTATTGGTCAATCTAAAGGGTTCTCAAACAGGCCTATGCTATTACATTAATCACCATGCATACATGGCCTTCATATCTCCTTGGGCTCCCATCTTGCTTGTAACGGGCCTCCATCCTAGACTAGGAAAGCATTAAAGCCCTATTCTATTACAAAGCCTCAAAATTGGCCCAAAAAACATAAAAGGCTCGCAGGCCTTAATAAAAACCAAACATTAAATTAAACCAATCACATCTACCCTAAGGTCAAAGCTCGGCTCGATCGAAAACCACGTAAACAGTTCACGTAGAGCAAGAAACATGTAAACGACATTTTACTTTCTCCTTTCTTTAATTTTAAAACATCCTTTTAAAACTAACTTCCATTGATTCTTACTTTTAGTCACTACTAATTATGACAAAATAAACTTTCGGGTAAACAAAATAAACTTTCCTGCTGAAAATCAGATTCTGTTTTTCAACTTTTAAAAATTGCATTTTCGGCCCCTCAATTTTCGAAAATTGCACTTTGACCCCAAAACTTTTAAAAAGTTACAAAAACACCCAAAGCAGTTTCGGCCAGCATTCCAGAAAATAAATTTTGAATTCTGAAAATTTTTGATTTTTCCAAACAGATCCTTGAAGTTTCGGTAATTGCAAAACAGTCCCTAAACTTTCGGAAATTACAAAATGACCCAAAAAGCGTGCGACCAGTTTGCGAAAACAGTCCAGAATTTTTGAAATTTCCAGATTCTAAAATTTTGAATTTTTAAGCCCTTTAAAACCCTAGTTTGCGATTTTTGCCCAAAGAGTCCTGAAGTTTTCAAAAACTATGAAAACGCTATAGATCTGAAAAACAGTTTTACCCAATTGTAGATCTAGTCATAACAAGTAAGAATCAATCGACAAAACATAATTATCATGCGTTTTAATATACATAATTAAACATATAATTTAAACACATATTATGTTCAAGCCTTTCGTATAATAATCATGGAGTTGGCTCTGATACCACTGTTGGAATATGCCTTGATTGTCAATACAACAGAGTGTGGAAATTAAAATTTTTCAAGGCACACCCACAGATCCCATAATAAAATCTCCAAGTTATATATACGAAAGACATAAAACAAAGCACAGAAATAATCTAACAAAGGGGGTTTTCGATTTTTACCTCACCATAGGCAAGGTGGTGGAAACCTCCAACTCTGATTCTGAACTCTGATTAAGGTTCTGGTTCACTGGAGTGATCCGAGCGTCTCACCTCCAGAGAAAAGTCCACACCAACTGGATTATGATGACACCTCTTAGTCTTAGGCTCAGAACTAGATCTAAGAGGCTTGTTGATGAAGGATTGTGCAGATCCATTTGACAGATCAAAATTCTGCACAAAAGGAATAAGGAAGAAGATATGCGGCGGCGGCACTAGGGCTTTCACGGCGGCGGTGCGGCGGTGTTACGGCAGCACACGGCGGCGGCGCTAGGGCTTGGGCGGCGCAGGGTGGGGCGGATTTCCTAGGGCAAGAGAAGACTAAGGTTTTTGCTTAGGTGTTAGTTCTCTGAGTTCTGTCAGAACTCTATTTATAAGCACTCCTCAAGTCCTAGGGTTACAAGATTCCTAATGGGCTTAGGAGTCTATCTCTTGCAAGCCCACCTTAATTTAATTAATTACTTAATTAAATATTCAGCCCATATTAATTAATTACTTAATTAATATTTAGTTTAATTAATCAATTGTCATTTAAATCAATTAAATAAATTAATTAATTTATCTCCCACTTGAATTAACACTTTAATTCACTTAATTGATTTAATTACTTTTAAATCAATTAATTCCTTTTATATTCCTACAGAACAGTCACCGTCCAATTGTATTGTGTGTGACCCTCTGGGTTCACCATCAATTGACAGCAGGCTCACGAAAACTCGTGATTTAATTTATGAACAATAAATTGCTCCGATCAATTAAACTACCTTTAATTGACCACTCCTAGAATCAGTTCCTCTACTAACTCAGGAGTACCCACACTTCATGGTCGATGTCTAGCCACAAGCCCATGAAGCCCAACATCAGGTGAATTGATATTTAGTGAACCTCACCTCATATAATTACCATGTACATACGGTCCTTCTGTCGACCAATTTCCCGATCAAGACTTAGGGTGTGTGAATTGATCGGCACCTCTAAATTTGTCTCGATAACTATACTTTCTAATTCAGGATAATATTCCAGTGTGACTGCCTAATTTGGAAACCCCTTTCCAAATCCGTCACCGACTACGGCCGTAGATTCATTGGAAACATTATCTAAGAATCGTATAGGAAATATTCTCATCCATTACGATGAGTCAACAGATTCCATCTTGGTACTAACCACTCGCGTACATGTCTATACGCACCCAACCTAGGCATTTTTATGACCAAGCTAAGTGGCCTATACCTAGATCTAAGTACGCACTTTCATGCACCGAATTCGCCCTAGCACCTCAAGTCATAGGACTAAATCGTACACTATTATAATCCTTTGAGAAACATCCCATCACCGATATGCGTCATGCGCTTCCACAATGGGTTTCTCTGTTCGGGTCGTTCGATGCATTCGATCCTCCATCGAATCACCTAGTCATATGCACTGGCCTCAAATGCCTTGTTCATGAAACTACAACAAATTCACTCCGTGTGAATCATGCATAATCGTACAAGTCTTGACGATTCACTCGATACCCCGTCTCGATATGAATCTATGACTTGGAACATTTTCGAGATCACGACCTTTGAGACTGTTTCATGATAAGTGCACTCAGTACTGAAGTGTATAGTCCCATAGTCATGAGTGATCTCAGGGTTTCAACCAATCGCTTAAATGTATTCGCGAGAGATGAAGTTTGGCCATTGTTTATCCTTATACATATATAAATAAACATGCGTATTATTATAAAATCAAAGATTGTTATATACAAGATAGATCTATTACAAGCTAATTGAACTGGCTTGCAGGGCACTATCCTATCAAGTAGATGTTGGATGTAATATACATAGGGGATCAGCATTGATGTCTCTGTTCCCCTCATCTGTCTCGACTTCATCATTATTTTTCTGAACTCGGGATTTAAATTTTCGGGGTTGTCCCTGAGGTTTCATCGAAGTAAAAGCAACCGTGGTTTTGATCACTGGAGCTCGAATTGCTTCAACCATTACGCCTAAAAGACCGACTTTATATTTATATAAGTAAGAGGTAAAAAAAGGAAATAGGATTCAAGGATAAAAGAGTTACTTACTCAAAGCCTGATCATCAGCTGTGATGGGGGCTGTTTTACACCCCTTATAACACTCGGAACGACTAGACAATACTTGATCGACTCGATCAGGAAAGCTGTTTCGCTAACGAGCCATGCGATCCAACCAAAGATATCAATCCGCAGCGATCAAGCATGAAGTCCGAATTCCTGAAGGATTATTATATCAGTCCTACTAGGACAATGTTTCCCTGTATAGCTAGGGTTGTTAACATATAAATACCTAGTTAAACATTGTATAACAACAACAACGATTCAGAACTTACGCCTCCGTACTTGGGCAATCTGATAATAAAAATATAGAAAAGCTTTTGCTATACTACATTCAACATTCATCATCTTGTGTTCTTATTTGCTCTTTATTTATTGTTTTTTCTTGAGATTGATCCATCCAGAATAAAGTAACTAAGCCCTACAATACATATAATCTAACTCCATAAACCTATATTATTGATTTAATCCAACCCTACGAAAAACGGTTGATGAGGGGTATTTTGGACTCTACATTAAGGAGCTCAGGCAAGATCGAAGATTATGAATCCCGACCTTGAAGACATAGAATTGAGCCCAAGGCCCAGTTTATTCAGTCCGATCTATTAGAAAGAGCACCGGGTCGAAAGTTACTGTTGGACCGACCTCAGGCCCAGGCCTTTGGGCCGAGAAATGTACCCCTGCGGATGGATCAGCTAGCTCACCATTTCAACTATAAATACCACAAGCATTTATGACGCCAGACACGCTTTCCCAGGTGCTCCCAACTCGAAGCTCCTGCTCGGACCAGTCTTGGAAAGTTAGTTTAGGTTATTCTATATGTATCTATCCTCTAGCTTGTACGGCATCCTATAATGCTCAGATAGGACCCTGATTACTTGTTATATGTACACCTACATTTAGAATATACATTATTGATCTTCTCTTCATATATTTGTGTTTTAACTGTTTATTATCCTACCTTGATCACCCTACGAATTAGCGTAAGATCAATTGGCGCCCACCGTGGGGCCTTATTTGGGTGTTAGATCGAAAAATGCCTACCACGAGGAGAAATACGTATATTCAAGGAGAGCCTTCCCATGCAGCAGGAGCTCAGAACTCAGTTAACAATGAGCCCGATAATCTATCACGAGCGGCTCAGCAACCAGAAGCTCCACCAGTCGTTCCCCAGGACGACGCTCTGATCCGCACGATTGTCGCCGATCTGAGGTCTACCATAGGCACGATGTGCAGGGAGTTTCTGAATAGTGGAAGGGCCGACCAGTCACCTGTGGATCAGCCAGCAGCTCATGGGAGACCAGAAATTCCTTCTTCGAACATCCAGAAGGAGAAAAGCGTACTACGATCCATGTCGAATGCACCGGTACCAAATCTTCCCCGAGCAGCACCGTCGAAGATTAATATTCAATCAGGATTTCCTCCGAGGTCGGTGCAAGATTTGGAGGGTTCGGTAGTGGGGGAGAGTCAACCCATAGATATTGTGAAAAGCAAGAAACCGACCTACAAAAGAATTACAGAATCCCAGCTGGAAAAAATGGTGCAGGAACGGGCTGCCAAGAAACTGGATAGGGAAGACACGGTGATGGAAGTTCGCCACGCCACTGCAGCCGCTAGGCGCACTGAGATGATTCAGAATAGAGAAACTATCCGGGAAAACATCAGAGATAGGGAGATCGAAAATAGTATCATGCGATGCTCACCATTCTGCCGAGGAATACGTGAATCTAGGAATACAGAAACGGTACCAACAAGGTTACCACGGTATAACGGGACTACCGACCCCGGGAAACATATCAATAGTTTTATCAATGTGATAAATTTGTATGGACGTTCGGAGGACTTCTGCTGCAAAATCATGGTCACCACCTTCGAGGGGATTGCCCTTGATTGGTTCGAAAAACTGCCACCGAACTCTATATTTTCTTTTGATGAGTTTTTTGACAAGTTGAAACACCAATTTGCAAGCCAGAGAAAACCTAGGTTGCCAGCGAATCATTTGGGAACGGTCAAGCAATTGGATGGAGAAACTTTGAGGCAATGGCTGGCAAGGTTCAGTATCGAACTTCTAAAAGTTGATACCCCACAAATCGAGTATTTATCTTCTTTAATGTTCGAATTGATGAGGAACACACAGTTCGGAAATGCGTTATGTAGAAAGCAACCAATGTCTTTTGAGCGGATAATGGAAATTGCTGAAAAATATATGATCAGGAAGAGATGAATAAACTAAAAAATACGCACAACACAATATTCCCTCTCAATAAAAAGCAAGATCGAGCTCCTATTCCAAAACCAGGCGATTATGGGGGATCGAATAAAGGATCAGTATGGCAACGACTCAACACCTACAAACCGTAGGTGCCGACCCAAAGATTTAATGCCTACAGTCCGTCTCTCAATCAAAATCAGCTCCACTACCTGGAAAGATTCATTTTACCGAGTTGAAAACCTCAAAGGAGGAAATTTTGACTGTATTAGAGGAAGGTAGTTTAATTCCCGAGGCTCGAAGAAATACTCAGGCAAGACCAGGAACGATGGGTTATGACAAATATTGCCGATATCATAGAGCTCGGGGACATAGCACTGAGAATTGTTACCAAATGAAGGTTGAGATCGAAAAATTAATCGTGCAAGGAAAACTTAAGGAGTTTGTTAAAAGAGGTAACTATAACAATCATTATAGATCCATGAGTCCTCGAAAATTCATGAGTCAACAAAAGGATGAGCAATTGAACGGAGTAATAAACATGATTGCCGGTGGACCGGCAGGAGGAGACAGCAAAAATGCACGAAAGAGGACGATGAGGTCGATAAAGACAGCAGTTTCGACCAAAAAGGAAGTATTCTCTTTGGAATTCCCATCCATTGAAAACCAGGTTATAAGCTTCAGTGATGCAGATCGGCCCTCAGACGTTGCTTGGGATGTAAATGAAGATGATCCAGATTTTTCCAAGGTACTAACTCTGAAAATTGCAAATTATGAGGTCAAAAGAGTTTTGGTTGACAACGGAAGTTCGGCGAACATTATCTCCTCCGAAGCTCTTACACGGATGAACCTTCAACATCCTTATCTGGATCGAGTAACCACTCCTCTGGTCGGATTCGGGGGTTCGGAGATTATTCCACTAGGAACCATTCTGTTGAGCACGACTCTCGGAAAAAAGCCGAAGATTGTAACAAGAACGGTAAAATTTCTGGTGGTGGAAACACCTTTCGCTTACAATGCTATAATGGGAAGACCGAATTTGAATGCCTTCAAGGCAGTTGTTTCTACCTATCATCAAAAGGTAAAATTCCCAACTGACGGAGGAGTTGGGGAAATGCGAAACGACCAGTACATGGCTTGGGAGTGTTATAACTCGTCTTTGAGTATAAAGAAAAAAGTTGAACCTGAAATCCCGATGAAAAGAAAAATGGTTGATTTGGAATCCTGATCAATTTCAAATTTACCAATTCCCGATTGTGAGAAGCTACAAGGAAAGAAAGGAAAGAACGTAGACATGAGTATGCAAGCGCCCGATCATAAGAAGATGATTCTGGTTCCAGGATCCCCTGAGAAATTTACCAGGATCGGAACAGAGTTAAGTGAAGGTATGGAAACCATGCTCATAGACTTTTTACTGGAAAATGTAGATGTTTTCGCTTGGAGTTTGGATGATATTGTGGGGATCGACCTACGTGTGATAACCCACTCTTTAAACATCGATCCGAAAGCCAAGCCAGTAAGGCAGAAGAAGCGTAATCAAGGACGTGAGAATGATAAAATCATCAATGCTGAGGTCGATAGGTTGTTGGCTGCCGGTCAGATCAGAGAAATCAAGTTTACTGAATTGTTATGTAATGTAGTTTTGGTCTTTAAAGGTGACTAGATCGATAATAAATGGAGAATGTGTAATGATTTTACCGATCTAAACAAGTTATGCCCAAGAGACCCTTACTTGTTACCTCGGATCGATATGCTGGTAGACTCCACCATGGGTTTTGTGTTTTTTAGCATGATGGATGCTTTCCAGGGATTCTATCAAATTTTTATGAACGAAAGGGATCAGGATAAAACCGCATTCATTACCGAGCGAGGAGTCTACTGTTTCATTGTTATGCCATTTGGTTTAAGAAATGCGGGTGCAACTTATCAGAGATTAGTCAATATGATGTTTAAAGAATTGATTGGAGAAATCATGGAGGTTTATGTGGACGACATGCTCGTAAAGAGTATGACGGAGGAAGACCACATAAAGCATCTCGATAGATGCTTCGGAATTTTGAGAAAATACAGAATGATGTTGAATCCAGCAAAATGCACTTTCGGTGTACGATCGGGAAAGTTCCTTGGCTATCTCGTCCATGAATGAGGAATCGAAGCTAACCCAGAAAAAACATCATAAGCTATCCCCTGAGAAATTTACCAGGATCGGAACAGAGTTAAGTGAGGGTATGGAAACCATGCTCATAGACTTTTTACGGGAAAATGTAGATGTTTTCGCTTGGAGTTCGGATGATATTGTGGGGTTCGACCCATGTGTGATAACCCACTATTTAAACATCGATCCGAAAGCCAAGCCAGTAAGGGAGAAGAAGCGTAATCATGGGCACGAGAATGATAAAATCATCAATGCTGAGGTCGATAGGTTGTTGGCTGCCTGTCAGATCAGAGAAATCAAGTTTACTGAATTGTTATGTAATGTGGTTTTGGTCTTTAAAGGTGACTAGATCGATTATAAATGGAGAATGTGTAATGATTTTACCGATCTAAACAAGCTATGCCCAAGAGACCCTTACTCGTTACCTCGGATCGATATGCTGGTAGACTCCACCACGGGTTTTGTGTTTTTTAGCATGATGGATGCTTTCCAGGGATTCTATCAAATTTTTATGAACGAAAGGGATCAGGATAAAACCGCATTCATTACCGAGCGAGGAGTCTACTGTTTCATTGTTATGCCATTTGGTTTAAGAAATGCGGGTGCAACTTATCAGAGATTAGTCAATATGATGTTTAAAGAATTGATTGGAGAAATCATGGATGTTTATGTGGACGACATGCTCGTAAAGAGTATGACGGAGGAAGACCACATAAAGCATCTCGATAGATGCTTCGAAATTTTGAGAAAATACAGAATGAAGTTGAATCCAGCAAAATGCACTTTCGGTGTACGATCGGGAAAGTTCCTTGGCTATCTCGTCCATGAACGAGGAAGAAGCTAACCCAGAAAAAATTCGAGCCATTACCGATCTTCAACCACCAAGAAAACTTTCAGACGTTCAGAGTTTGATCGGGAAGATTATTTCCTTAAACAGGTTAATCTCTCGATCCGCTGATAAGAGCTTGTCGTTCTTCAAATTATTGCGAAAGTCAAAGGATTTCGAATGGAGCGCTGAATGTGACAAGGCTTTTGAAGAGCTAAAAACATATTTAACCTCGCCACCAATGTTGGCCAAGCCCTCCGATGGAGAACCTCTATACCTCTACATAGCCGTTGGAAGAGGCTATTAGTTCAGTATTGGTAAAATTAGAAAAGTCTGAGCATAAACCAGTCTACTACTTAAGCAAACTGTTGCGGGGTGCCGAAAAGAATTATATGGAGATCGAAAAGTTCGCGCTTGCCTTAGTAGTGGCTGCTCGGAGGTTGAGGCCCTATTTTCAATCTTATAAGATTATTGTTTTAACCAACCAACCGTTGAGACAGGTCTTATCAAAGCCAGAGGCGTCCGGCAGATTAATAAAACGGGCTGTCGAACTGGGTCAGTTCGAAATTGAATACCTACCCCGGACGGTAGTGAAAGCTCAGGTGCTAGCCGACTTCCTAGTTGAATCCACTAGTTTGAAGAGCTTAGAAAACGAAGCAGCTTCTGAAGTAAATGTGGTCAAGAAGGTCGATAATCCAATTTGGCTGATGCACGTGGACGGCTCTTCGACCAAGAAAGGAGGCGGAGCAGGAATTCACTTTCAAGGACTAAATGGTGAAGATTTGAGTTACGCCATCGCCCTGGACTTTCAACGATGCAGAGTACGAAGCTCTAATTGCGGGATTAGAAATGGCCTTGAAAGCAAAGGTAAAGTCAATTACTGTGTTAACTGATTCTGAAGTTGTTCATAGGTAGGTAAAAGGCATTTATGAGGCCAAAGAATTCAATATGATCAAATATTTGAACAAAGCGAAGAATCTGATCTCAAAGTTCGAAAAGTTTGAAATTCAGCCTGTTCCAAGAGAAGAAAATCTATGGGCAGATTTGCTATCAAAATTCACAGGTATCGCAGATGGAAAAAATGAAAGGGTAATAACGTGGTTATTGTCAAACGCGTCTGCCATCGACCTAGATGTCACTCCTTGCATCGATGTCATGGAAATCGATGAGCAAAAGATCTCATGGATCGATCCTTTCATCAGTTATTTAAAGGAAGGGAAACTACCTGAAAATACTAATGAAGCCCGAAGAATCAAGTACCGAGCCCCGTCTTTTACCTTAATCGATGATCAACTCTATAAACGATCCTCCTCTGGAATCTTATTGAAATGTATTTTCGAAGACCAGTATAATATAATTCTCAAGGAGGCTCACGAGGGGGAAGCAGGGAGTCACTGTGGCGCTCGAGCATTAGCTATAAAATGCTCGAGGGCGGGATATTATTGGCCCACTCTTATTTCTGACTAAGTTGATTATGTGAAGAAATGTCACCATTGTCAAATTCATTCGAATTTCATCCATCAGCCGGCCGAACAAATGCACTTTATTCCGATCTGTTGGCCTTTTGATAAATGGGGCATTGACATTGTCGGTCATTTCTCGACGGCCAGGGACAAAAAGAACTATGTGTTGGTCGCTGTAGAATATTTCAGTAAATGGGTCGAATGCGTTGCTCTAACTAAGATCACTCAGTTTCAAGTTATAAATTTCCTATGGAAGAATATTATCTGCAGGTTCGGGATTCCTAGAGTATTGATCTCCGACAACGGAACATAGTTTGCTGGCAAAAAAGTCATGGAATGGTGTGAGAGGTTCGGAATACAACAAAATTTTGCATCAGTAGGGCACCCTCAGACTAATGGGCAAACAGAAGTTGTGAATAGAGAGATCTTTTGATCTCTGGAAAAGCACTTATCTGATGCAAAAGGCAAATGGCTCGATGAACTTCCAAAAGTTTTATGGGCTAATAGGACGACTGTGAAAGCTGCCACGGGAGAAACTCCTTTCAGTTTGGTTTACGGTTCGAAAGCTGTTATTCCTGTTGAAACTCTTATAGCTTCTCCCAGGGTCGAATTTTATGATTCCAAAGAAAATTATTGAGGGAAATGGAGGTCGATCATGCCGACAACAAAAGGGATCATGCTAAATTGAAAATTCCAGCCACAAAGTCCAACATGGAGAAGGCCTACAATCAGAAAGTTAGAATCCGAACCTTTAAGGTTGGAGATCTCGTGCTCAAAAAGGTAGAAGTTTCGAAGCATGTTGGCAAACTTCAGCCTAAATGGGATGGACCTTATGTAGTCGTCGAGGTCGGGAAGAAAGGCCCTTACAAGATTGCTTATCCGAATGGAGAAGTCCTGCCTCGAGCTTGGAACGCCGTCAATTTGAGAAAATATTATGGAAAATGAAGACTATTTAGCGATTTCTAGCTTATCTACTATTTTGGTATCCTGTTTCGTTTCTTTTTTATATCGTGTTATCCAAGATTATCTATTCAATGAGAAAGTCTTATTCGCCAGAGATATTATCAATTCATTATGATCGAGAAAATATTATAAGGCTATGACCAATCTCTATACATGTCAATCAAGTATCAAACAAGGGTGAAAGCTGTTGTTAAGACCCTCGAAGAAAAATTGACCAAGGGTGAAAGCTGTTGCTATGCCCCTTGGATTAGCGAAATGGGTGAAGACCCTCGAAATCGACCAAGGGTGAAAGCCGTTGCTATGCCCCTTAGATCAAAATAATAAAATGGGTGAAAGCTGTTGCTAAGATCCTCGAAATCGACTAAGGGTGAAAGATGTTGCTATGCCCCTTAGATCGAAATAATAAAATGGGTGAAAGCTGTTGCTAAGACCCTCGAAATCGACTAAGGGTGAAAGCCGATGCTATGCCCCTTAGATCGAATTAATAAAATGGGTGAAAGCTGCTGCTAAGACCCTCGAAATCGACTAAGGGTGAAAGTCGTTGCTATGCCCCTTAGATCGAAATAATAAAATGGGTGAAAGCTGTTGCTAAGACCCTCGAAATCGACTAAGGGTGAAAGCTGTTGCTAGGCCCCTTAGATCGAAATAATAAAATGGATGAAAGCTGTTGCTAAGACCCTCGAAATCGACTAAGGGTGAAAGCCGTTGCTATGCCCCTTAGATCGAAATAATAAAATGGGTGAAAGTTGTTGCTAAGACCCTCGAAATCGACTAAGGGTGAAAGCCGTTGCTATGCCCCTTAGATCGAAATAATAAAAATGGGTGAAAGCTGTTGCTAAGACCCTCGAAATCGACTAAGGGTGAAAGCCGTTGCTATGCCCCCTAGATCGAAATAATAAAAAGGGTGAAAGTTCTTGCTAAGACCCTCGAAATCGACTAAGGGTGAAAGCCGTTGCTATGCCCCTTAAGATCGAAATAAAATAAAATAAAAAATGGGTTATCGAAAAATTTCCAATTTTGCCAATGATTAAATTGCACTTTGCAATGATCGAAATCTGCGGAGAATATCAAAGTAATATCGGTTACCGATTATTCTTATTAAGCAGCAAGACAAGTTCAATTACTAGTGGATGATTTGTTGTCAAAAGTTGGGATTCGATTATTTTACCGAAAGATCGATTTCATAAATATATGAACAAGAGAAGCAAAGGAAAATATAAGGATAATAATATAAAAATAAGTCTTCCATTCATAAGCTTTCAAACAGTTACAGGAGATTTCTTGATTACAATAAGGAAATTCGAGCTTAAATGGAAGATTACAATCATTACTATTCCTACTACACATATTATGAGCTACGGATCTCTGAACGATCAGAGAAGCGGCGGAGAGTTGATTCAAATTTATGGCTCAAAACCGGGAATTTCAAACGATCCAAGATCTGCATCTGTTAACAATGATTGCTATGACAATCTTTGATTCTATGAACGATATCCGGTTTTAAATTTAGGCTGTGTGAATTACAAACCAAGCCCGGTAAGCTTGATATTAAATTTAAAACATTCTTGCGACCGCTTCCCTGCTGGTTCATTCACACACTTATCCGTGCCGAAAGAGAGAGAAGCAACTCCAGTTGGAAATACCCCCAAGAAATCTCGAAGGCATCATTTTCAAGAAGCTCCTCGGAGAAGCTGATGCTCAAGATTTAAAGAACTCCTCCAAGAGTTGGTCCCCTATCCGGCCGGATAGAGCGACAGAATACAGGAATCCGGACCTATCTTAGATAAAGGATATCCAAGAAAACAGGTCGTCTGCCGGTATTCTAGTCGCAAGGCTATTCGTCTGTCGATATTCTAGTCGAAATGAAGCTTTTTCGGAGGCAAATAAAAGATCAAAAAAGAGTGTCCGAATTCGAATCTCGAACATTTTTATCGGAGATAAAGAATTGATCATGTAGATCGAAAAAGGTAAAAAGTCGAGCATATGGATTGAACAAAATATTTACAGAAAAGTAAAAATATAATGGCAACTTGAGAACTATTCGGAACTATTTATAGGCGAAGAAAATAGACATCAACGATTCAGATTTCATGGAATGAATGGCCACAATACGAGCGATAAATGCGCCGACCGTTCCGCTTCCCGGTGAATAGGGGACTGTTTGGCTAAAGAGAGATAAATCGTTTCGACTCAAGATCGGAAATCTTTCTACTATCAAAATATCGACCAAGAAATATCTTTCTGTGAGTCGTCAATCAAACGAACTTGACAGTAACGACAAACTGATTCAAGTCCGAAAAATACTTAAGAAACATCTTTGCTATTCATCAGTTTATTCAACAACCAAATGTTATGACTAAAGGAACTTTGCCGGAAGACATGTCTAATACAAGGGTTCGAAAGTTTGTTGCAGTGAAGTTATTTATAAATCGTTGGTCAAATTGCATCCGATGAATAGAGCTCATGAATAAAATCTACAACGACTGAAGTCGATTATTACGAAATACTTTAAGTCCACTCATTCATGTCGGAATCGTGGAAACCGATCTAAATACGTAGGAAGCGATCGAGTAAAATGCCAAAAATTAATCAAAAATTATTATTTCGAACAAAGCAAGTATATTATGAAATATTATCTACAAGATTTCTCAGCAAATGCATAGATACAGAGGAACATCTCAATCCTATTACACTACAATTTGTCAAAATTCCAATTTATTATAGTTCGATCCTGTTACATTTCGATCCTGTTACAATCCTTTGAAATTTGCGGCGTAAGCCCCTTTCCCCTCAAGACGGACGATAATGGCCTTACTCGAAAGATTTACAAGGATAGTGAATATTGGGTGTTGGTTGATAATACTAATTGGAATAGGGAAGTGAAGGGTTTAGTTCGATGCTTGAGATCTAATGATCTTACTCGAACGCCACTTCATTCATTAACGCCGCACCCTATCACATCCTCGAAAAATATTGTGGCTTCAGGTCCCTCACTATGTGGACCGTGCTAGAGGTACACTGACCCATCGCCGAGCACCCCTGAAAACTTTATGCTTGAACCCCTCCAACACCTCGCAAGGTCGAAAGAGTTACTGGGGCCGTGGATGGTCAGCAATGCGGCCTATTGGCCTTCGAGGTCGAAAATGTCTTCGTCTGCAGATATTCTAGTCGAGATTGAAATCCTCAACATTCTATGACTTGCAAAATAAGTTCTAACTCGAATTTCAAAATATTGGGTTGAAAGATAGTATTTCTTGATCAACATTATCGAAGAATATCTACATAAAAGGAAGAGAATATTTATGTGGGTAACTAAGAGAAGGCCCCATTTATAGGGGCAGCCCAACCTTATCCAACGGCCACAATATAACAAAATGTGTGATCAAGATTTAATGACTGTTACATTTCCCAAGGAATAAGGAGGTGTTTGGGGAGAAAGTCACGAAGATCGCAATAAAGGTGAGAAAACCGTTAGTCAGTCCATTCAACGCTCGAAGATCGGAATTCACCTCTGTCGGCAAAAATCCGAACATCGAATCATATACCGTTGTCAAAAGGGATCTATGCGATTATTAGAAAACGATTTATTAATCAAGAAACAGCGCAAAGCTTAGTACAAAGGATTAAAATTGGAAAAACACGACAAATTGTTCAACGTTACATTACAACAGAATAAATTAAATTACATCTAAAGAAGTTTGTTCTCGGAAAAAATCCTCCGAAGTTCAACACTACGGTCATCGTACCCACGAGCATAGGCTTTTTGCTCACGAAGCTCGGACTCCTTTTTTTCCCTCTCATAGATATCTCTAAGCCCCTCTAGCTCTTTGCTCAGTTTCTCAAGGATCTCCTCTCCTTGGTTCTAGGCAGCCTTTTCCTTCTCTAAAACCAGTTTCTCCTCGAAGGACCTATTGGCCTCTAGGGCGCGATCCAGCTCAATTTTATTCTTTTCCAGATCGAGGGCGATAGCAGCTTGTTGTTTGATCTCACGCTCTGCTAACATCTTGAGCTCGAGAAAGTCCTGACCGGCCTGGAAGGTGGGGGATCGGATTAATAATAAAAAAAGGGGGAGAAAATGGGGAAGAAGGAAAATAAGAAAATTACCCGAGCAAGAAAGTCCGACCCCGACTAAAACAAGTACGAAGGACTTTTTCCTTTAGACATATCAGCCTCGGAAATATAGATATTAACCTGCAGAAGATTCGAAACAGATTTCTCGAGCAGCGGTCCTTCGAGATGGGGTATATCCATCCCAAGAGAAAGGGTCTTAGGAGAGGAGGAGGAAAGCAATGGATCGGAAGGCTTTTCAACCTCATAGGGCTTTGTAGATGGGATAGGAAAGGATGCGCGCCCAATGACATCTTCTCCGGAAGAACTCAGTTTAGTCTTCTTGCTTGGACTCCCAATCTTGGAACCAGAAGTAAGAGCATTAGTCAAGGGTTCATTTTCTGTAGCAAGCTGTTGTAACGTCTCGGTAGAAGTAATCACGTCGGAATGAGATCTCTTGTTCGAAACAAGTCCATATGTCTTTTGTCTAAAGAAGGCTCGTTTGGAATTGTCAAGGGGCCTAGAGGGAGAACCCTCAGATTCGTCGTCGGAATCATCATCTGAAAGAATTAATTTGCCGGATGCAGCCTTAGCAGGTCTAAGGGAAGCCCGTTTTTCTTTCTTCCCTTCTCCACCCTTAGAAGGTTTGGGGGAAGGCGCAAAAGTTTTTGGAGAGGCCTTGGAGTTTTTATTCTCTTTAGTCATCTTTTGGCCTTTTGCTGGACCTTTATTTTTGGCACCACCTAATAACAATTTGGGGTCGAGGGGGTTACCCAAGATTTGATCCATAAGTGATCGAAAGGAAGAATTTGAAGTTCGAATTTATATATATTTCTAGGAGCTCCGATCTCAGTATTTGATGTTATAGTAAAATGGTTTGAAATGGCCCTAGTAATTATAGTGAGGGCAACACATTTCTATCGCAATAATTGAACAGTCACTACTCCCAAGAAGATTCGATATAAAGTGACCAAATTCTCGCTAGGATGATAATATTAAAGATTAATAAATGCAAAATTAAGATGTATACATATACATGTGAAGGCAAAAAAGTACCCTGATTATAAACCATAAAAGAAAAATTGCTAAGGAAAGTCTTATTACATGATATTTATCAGTGATCGGATTCTTCAGCACCGGAATAACGATCCTCCACCTCTTCATCCTCTTTATCAGAATCACCTTCTTCTGAACTATCGTTATCATCGCTACTCGAACTATCATCCTCTCCATCGCCACCTTGATCATCAGCAGTAGAGTTATTTGCCCTAGGGGAAGGGATGTTTTGCTCTCCCCGATCGTCGGAATCGCCATCAATATCTACCTTCTCATCCGCTTCGACCACATCTTCCACTTTGAGCATATCAGGATTGGGCATGAGAACCCCGAATTCAGCAAGGAATCGGGCATACTCATGACCTTGAAGACCCACAATTTCAAGAGGCAGAGAGAAAGAAGCTTTGTAGTCTTCCCCAAATATGTTTTTGTAAGCATTCATGTGGGGAAGATAGTCGCTAAGAACGCCTGGGATCTTTCCGGCCACGATGAGCTGCTGAACTCCTTTATAGAAGAAGGCTTGGTTTATCGGACCCGATCGTAGCCGAACCAAGGCATCAAGGAAAGGGGACTCCAAAAATTCCTTTATAGCTGGAAGTTTGGCTTCTTCTCGACCTCGAGTGTAGGTCTGATCGGAAAACATCTTAGCTTGCTCGAGATCTGACCTTAATATGTCGACCTCTTGCCCAATGGCCCTCTTCCTTTCAAGCTCTTCCCTAGCCTCTGCGAGATCCTTTTCGACCTCAGATATCTTGGCAGTTGTCTGTCTCAACTGATCGGCCATAATGGCGTCTTCCTTCAGGATGTCATGGAGGGCATTATGAGCCAATTGAGACTCTTCCTCTAAGATAGCTCGTCGATGGGATAGATAAACGAATAAATCTCCAGCCTGAAGGTAAAACATATATCAGTAATAAAGTGGATTTTCGAAAAATATTAGCATGTTCGAGAAATGTATACCCTTTGATATGCATGGACGTAATCACGCATGATTTGAAAACCGTCTTTGTTGAAAAGTTCGGTATTATCATCCTTAAATCTTCCAGCCATCAGGATTCTGAAGGATTTGTCCACAGAGTGTTCACCATTGGGGCCGAAGTCAGACTCGATGGTCCCACTCTCTGCAAACCCAGCGGCTCTTGGTCCTCGGAGGTGGTCCTCTATGAAATCTGCCAAGTCTGGTTCGGTTTGGCCGGGTCGACAGTGAATCGGGCCTGGATTCCAACCAAAGGGCTTTACCCTTCTTGAGGACTCGGGATCTTCCCTGTTTCTTTTCCTGGCCATTCTGGTTTCCATTATCTGTTGGGCTTGGATCCCCTTAAACGAATAATGACTATATCCCGCTGCATTCGGATCTGACGTGTCAATTGAGAATACCGACCGCAAAGGGCCGTCACCTCTAGACTGTGACGTTCCCTCGACAGCATTTTGGGGAATAGTCACAACTGTGTTAGGAATTATGATCGTTTCAACACTGGAAATAGCTGCCCCAATCTTCCGACCAGCCCTCGATTTCTTTTGTTTGCGAGGTTGGCCTTGGGTTGCCTTCGAAAAAGAAGCAAAGTTCGAACCAGCTATGGAAGTTCAAAATCTTTCAACGATCTCACCTGCGAACCAAAAAATGGGTTAATTTAGATCAAAGGAAAATTAGTTGAATTATAGGAGACGAGTTAGCATACCTAAAGTAAGAGGAGCAATAACAGCGGCGGCTTCCCCATTAGTTCTTACAACTTGATTAGTTTGGATATCGGTTGGCATCCGCGAGGAATGACCAAACTCGATCGCAGGGGCAGGGTAAGAACATTTGCTGAGCCCAGCCATTCTCAAGACCCCCTCTTGGGTCAGTAAAGCGGTTTGATAGAGATCAGGTTGAAGGGTCCCCAAAAATTCATCTGCGGGCTCGTGATTCATTCTTCCTTTATGACTCCGTCTACCATAAATCCTTTCTCCGGCCCATTTATAGGGGGTCGGTTCCGGAACTTCCGCAGAAGGCGGAGAGTCGGGACCATGAACGAAGAAGAACTCTTCTTTCCAACCTTTTAGATTGCTCGAAACGTTGCTTGATAAAATGGATCGATTCGATCTTTGAGAGAAATACACGTACCCAGCGTCCGAAGATGTGGATGAACTCATTTGGAAGATTCGCCAGAATTCTGAAAGGCCGCTTTCTTCCCTTTGGCCTTCATAAGTACACTAAATGCGACTATGTACCCAATTGAGTTTGGAAGAATCTGAGATAGGGTAAGAGAGAAAGCCTCTAAAATACTACGAATCAGCGGAATAAAGGGGATGCGTAGACCGTAAAAAAACTGCCTGGTATAGAATGCTTGGCACCCCTTCGGAGGATCAGTAACACGCTGCTCAGGAGTCGGAATGACGATCGAAAACTCGTCTGCAATATACTTCCCAAATTCGAGCTCTAAATATTCTCGATCTTTTTCAGAATAACGGCAAACATTTTGATCGGCTCTTCGCTCAGTTTTGTTAAGCCTAACGCTGGTCAACGGTTCTACCTACTTAAAAATTGTAACAATGACCTTGTTACCTATTCTGTATTTAACTTGTTCATTGTCCGCCAAAGATATGAGCGAACGTGTTTTTAGGGTTTGATCTCTGTGCTCCGATCTAGGGTTCTTTGAGAATCTTGTGCAAGTAAACCTCCAACGATCAGCATATATATATAAGGTCAAAACGGTAAATTGCAAACCGGACCTCTAATAACCGCGACTGTTGAACTCCCTCAGGGTAAATTCAAAATTATTTTCTCATTAATTGCATTTAGGCCCCTATACTCTGGGATTATGGGCCGTAGACCGACACTGGAAGAGACGTGCCTCGTTCGTCTCGCAATTTATTAACTTCTCCGATCCTTTGCTTCACTTTACGCTCAGAGAAATGGGGGAGTATTAATAAGGAATCAATACGGCAACTAATACTGAAGGACACTTTCATCAAGATCAACTGAAAACATAGACAAAGATTGTTAACATCAAAACTTATATCGTCACAACAGAATCATTGTATTGTTTCCAAGATATGCACTCTTGTTCCCTGATTCGATTTTTATCCCAATGGGTTTTTCCGAATTAGGTTTTTAACGAGGCATATCCGAAACTCATCATAAATGGTTCGTTTGTCTCACCGTTCGAAGCAATATTTACTTCTTCGAGCTTCAGCTTCACTTTACACTCGAGAAGTGGGGGAGTATTGATGAGGGGTATTTTCGACTCTCTATATTTCGGAGCTCAGGCAAGATCGAAGATTATGAATCCCGACCTTGAAGACATAGAATCGAGCCCAAGCCCCAATTTATTCAGTCCGATATATTAGAAAGAGCACCGGGTCGAAAGTTACTATTGGGCCGACCTTAGGCCCAGGCCTTTGGGTCGAGAAATGTACCCCTGCGGATGGATCAGCTAGCTCACCATTTCAACTATAATTACCACAAGCATTTATGACGCCAGACACGCTTTCCCAGGTGCTCCCAACTCGAAGCTCCTCCTCAGACCAGTCTTGGAAAGTTAGTTTTGGTTATTTAATATGTATCTATCCTCTAGCTTGTACGACATCCTATAATGCTCAGATAGGACCCAGATTACTTGTTATTTGTACACCTACGTTCGGAATATACATTATTGATCTTCTCTTTATATAATTGTGTTTTAGCTATTTATTATCCTACCTTGATCACCATACGAATTAGCGTAAGATCAACGGTTAAATTAGTTGGCGCCCACCGTGGGGCTGAGTTAATTATTCGATAGACATATGGCTCGTCCAAGGAAGAATGCTCGTAACGAGGCAAGAAGTAACACGACGCATCCACATATCATGTCTGATGACTTACAGGACGATACGAATAATAACGTTCCAACCGTTAACGATGAGAATAATCAAAGAGCTAGTGATCAACCACCCAATCAGCAGGAACATCAAAAGATCCATGTTCAAAACTCCCAAGGGCAACAAGAGACCGACGCTAATCTAATACCGGAAGCCCCCGTGGCTCCAACGATCCCTCTTCCTCTATCGAATACACAGGAGAAACTGAGACATATCGCTATGCTATTCAAATCACTGTACCCAGGGGAAATTCTGGTCCCCGAGCAGGTGCCCATAGACCCTAGAACTACTAGGGCAAATCCCATTTGGAGGGTTCCTAGGCAGGTCAATCAAATATCCGAGCAACCAGACAGCCCTGTGAGCGAACAACGATCCTTGGATAGTCCACAAAGGAGTGATACGAAACCAACCGATGAGCCGATCCAAAGAAAAATAGATCGGACAAAGCCACTACCGACCCGCCGAGGATCGAAGGAACATACCATAATTCCCATTGAGAATGACGTCGTGGATGGAATACCTAATCGACAAAGAGCGGTCCGCATCTCGGAACGAGAAATTGAGAATATGGTACAGGAGCGCCTAGAGCAACGTCTTCGGACCATCCAAAATCCGTGGGCCAGAAACACGGAGCTCTAAGAAAGCCTAGCGGCATGCTCCCCCTTTTGCAGGGAGATTGATGGTGGGTATTTTGGACCCCACTTTCTATTACTAATATACGATGAAAGAACCGGAATCTCAACTCCAAAGATGTGAACTCGAGCTCGGGACGAAGCCAAGATAACTCGATCCATTTGATGCAGCCCTTGATCAAATGTTACTGTTGGGCCGATCCCAGGCCCGAACCTATGGGCCGATCCTCATTCTCGGCTATAAATACCCGAAGCATTTATGACAACACACACGCTTTCCCAGGTGCACTCTACTCGAAGCTGCTGCTCGGATAGATTGGTTCGACCATTTATATGTATTTCTCCCTCTAGCTTGTACGACATCCAATAATGCCCAAATAGGACCCTCAATATTTGTAACTTGTATCTCAACGTTCGGAATACATATATATATATATTGATCTTTCACTTGTTCCTTAGCGTTTTAAATATTATTTTATTAATATCGATCATATTACGAATCCGCGTAAGATCAATTGGCACCCACCGAGGGGCCTTATTTGGGTGTTAGATCGAAATATACCTACTATGAGGAGAAATATATATAACCGAGGAGAACGATCCCATGTGGCAGGAGTACAGAATTCAGTCATCAATGAGTCTGATGATCTATCCAGGGCGGTTAAGTAACCAGAAGTTCCGCTGATCATTTTGCAGGACGATGCTCCGACCCGCGGAGCCCACGCCAGTTTGAGGTCGAAGTTAGGATCGCATGATGCACCAACTAGATCATAATCGTGTAACGAAGCTACCAACGTCGATAAAAATATCGACAGTCTTTTTCATTATTATCTTTATTCGAACATTCTGAAGGATTTCTACAGTAAAATTATACTTTATTGTCGGGAGGATTGCTCTCGGTAGATCTGGAAAACTGCTACCGAGCTATATTTATTCTTCCCTTGAACTCAATTTAACAAGAAGCATGGTTAGGAAAGGCGGTATAGTGGATAGACTGCTTATCTTATTATGTAAAAGGATTATCTATCTCATGGACATCTTATTCATGTATGGAAATCTTATTCACGGTTCGAAAGTGTGTTATTATAGACAAGGAAAACTATACATAATTTTCTGGAATATTTACCGTCTCGGTATCTCGCCTTGCCTTCGCTTATCTTATATCGCAAAAGATTATTTATCCAATGGAAATCTTATTCGTCAGAAATATTATGAATTCAATATATTCGAGAAATATATTGTGGCCAACCTTTATATCCATTGATCAAAACGACTAAGGGTGAAAGCCGTTGCTAGGCCCCTTAGATCGAAATAAATGAAAAGGGTGAAAGATGTTGCTAAGACCCTCAGGTGAAAGCTGTTGCTATGACCGATAGAAACGACTAAGGGTGAAAGCCGTTGCTATGCCCCTTAGATCGAAATAAATGAAAAGGGTGAAAGCTATTGCTAAGACCCTCAGGTGAAAACTGTTGCTATGACCGATAGAAACGACTAAGGGTGAAAGCCGTTGCTCTGCCCCTTAGATCGAAATAAATGAAAAGGGTGAAAGCTGGTGCTAAGACCCTCAGGTGAAAGCTGTTGCTATGACCGATAGAAACGACTAAGGGTGAAAGCCGTTGCTATGCCCCTTAGATCAAAATAAATGAAAAGGGTGAAAGTTGTTGCTAAGACCCTCAGGTGAAAGCTGTTGCTATGACCGATAGAAACGACTAAGGGTGAAAGCCGTTACTAGGCCCCTTAGATCGAAATAAATGAAAAGGGTGAAAGCTGTTGCTAAGACCCTCAGGTGAAAGTTGTTGCTATGACCGAGAAAAACGACTATGGGTGAAAGCTGTTGCTAAGACCCGTAGAGTGAATTTTCGATCTTCAAATTGATGGTTTTATTCTACCGTTGTCCAGTTCCTTTATTCCATTGTTGGATTTATTTTCCAAATTAGTCAATTTTCCATTCATCAAGGATGTAAATTATTTATGCATGTGGAAAGTTTTAAGCAGTAGAACGATGATGCATAGATGAACGAGAAGAAGCTTTACAGATATCTTTCTCAGCTAACCAATACAGAGTTAATCCTATTAACAACAATAAATTATGAGAGTCTTTGGAAGTACAGCCTATTAATGCTCGGAATTTATTTTTCCTATTATCAAATTTAGTAATCTCGGAATAATTACACGAATCAATCACGATCGGAATTTATTTTCCCGAGGGTCGGGTTTGACAACTTCGGTATAATTATAAATTATTTACTATCATCCCGGATTCGTTCACGATCGATCACGTAATTTATGAGGATTATTTATCTGA
The DNA here is from genome assembly GCA_003313485.2 of Penstemon barbatus. Taxonomy (NCBI): domain Eukaryota; kingdom Viridiplantae; phylum Streptophyta; class Magnoliopsida; order Lamiales; family Plantaginaceae; genus Penstemon; species Penstemon barbatus. Next base: position 18,915,678 of record CM064882.1, on the reverse strand, counting down.
TTATCGGATACTTTACTCGATCAGATGGAACATAATTGATTTCTTTCTCTTGGTTAATGGCTATTTCTAGTGGAGTTGGTCCTGCAATTAATAAATCTCAGTAAAAGTCTGTTGGTACGACGGTAACAAATTATATAAATCCTCGAAGTTGCAACCTAACTTGGATTACCGTTCGACCAACGAGGAAAATTATGATTCTGATGGGAAGGATTAGATAACTTCAAGTTAACTACACAAAAGTTGCAATCAATCAAGTTCCAACAAATCTCACTTATAATCGACCAAAGAAATCAAGAAGACACCAAAAAATGAACAATGAAATTCGAGCAGAAAATGAAGCTTTATTATTATTCTTCGAACAAGCTACAAGTGAAGCCTCGAGTATAATATTAAAATTCGGGCTCAAGAAGTACAATACAATCACTCCTACTCTACTACAAATTCTAAAAGTAAAAGATAGACATGCTCGGTCCACATTTCCGAGATCGCTCCAGATGCAGAACTCATCAGTGATTCTTCATGGCAGTCACTCCACACGTGTCGCACATCCGTCTCCAGAACGGGATAAAAGTCGGATCGGAGCCCATCTCCAGGTCTTTTAACCGACCTTAGGTCTTCATCTATAAATAATGACTATGGGTACAATCATTATTTACAACCTAATCCGATCCAGAGCAGCGGAAAGTCACCTCAGCAGAATTACCCCAGGTAATCTCGAAGGAACTATACATCAAGAAAGCCCTCGAGGAATCTGGTGCTCCAGATTTAAAGAGCTCCTCTGAGATCAACCGACTGCCCGACCAGACGCTGCGCCAGAAAACCAGAATTTTAACCCGTCTCAGATAGGGTATATCTAAGAAAACAGGTTGCCTGCCGGTATTCTAGGCGCAATTTCTTTTGCCTGTCGATATCAAAAGCGAAAAAGGTTACACCAAAGGTTCCAGGATCGAAAAACAGGGTCCGAATTCTAATTTCAAACTCCTTTATCTCGGAGGAAATACGAGTCATTTTTAACAAGGATAAAACTCGAGCCATGATCGGACAAAGCATAAAGACAGAAGTGAGGAATGTCACGTAAACAAATTGAAACTATTTATAGCAGCGAAGAATTAGAACCAACGGCCCAGATAACGGATCGCGGACGGTTACGATGAAAATAATGAATGAACTGACCGATACATTTCTCGAGAAATAGGGTCCTGTTTGGTTGGGAGAATAAATAAACTTACGGGCGCATAAAGGAGGGCTTCTCCGAAAGAATCGTTCAACAGATACTTATCTATTATCCTATTTAAAAGGCAACGTCGGAATCAGGAATGTTTGTTTAAAATCCAACCCTTATGTGCCCGCTAGTCGAAATATGAAATCGATTTGGAAAGCTCATAGAGTTATAATTGAGGAATCGCGATTCGGACACCGGCTAAGTTTTCAACTATTTATAATTAACTAGTAATGTTCGCCCGATCGAAGAAAGAGAGAGAAAGCTATGATCAGTCCAGTCCTTTGATCTCGACAAGCTGGACGTCATAAACGATTCAAAGGATTATTGTTCGTTTAATAAACGATTATCGGATAAATAGTAATCCGAGCGAATAATACTTATTATTATCAAGGATTTATGGTCGATTAAAGATTCTGGAACGGAAAAGCTCGACCAACTTTGGAAATTTGGCACTGCTAAGGATCAGTTGAAGGCTCATGCTTAAAAATTTTCAAAAGAAGGTTAATTAATTAATTACCAAAATACTTGTCCGTTGCTCACTCAAAAAGTGATGTTCGACTATTCTCATATTAATTTTAAACATTCAAGATTGGGTTGTTCAAGACAAGAATTTATCTGATTATAGTTTGCTCAATCAACAAGGAAAGGAAAAAAGGAGTTTATAAATGTTATTACAGAGATACAAGAATTCAAAGGCAGAATATTGGAGATATATTTCGAGCATAATACAAGCTAATATGTTACATAAAAACCCATTACTTCCTACAATCCTATGAAATTTTCGGATTATTCTCCTATAGGTTGTTCGGAATAACTCAGCTCCGAGCATGGAATCTCCTTTGGACCTACAGACTTTTAACTTTATTTACGATCCTCCGAAGACAAAAGGGCGAACGCACAGTTTGTCGAATAACTGTATTTTTCGACGTTCACTCCCCAGTGTGTCTTCCTAAATGCATTGTGGCAATAGGTCCCTGATCGGAGACCTAAGACTCCATGGATTTGGCATATTAGCCTTCAAGATGGAGAATATGTTTGCCTGTCGATATTCTAAGCGAGCTCAAAGTAGTTTTTCGTCCGCTCGAAGATTGTTCGAAGTCTGAGCTCAAAAAGTTCAATTAATTGAATGATGATCTTAGTCATCATGATCGGACAAGTAAAGTGCCAGTACGATGAGTGAGATAATTTCAATGATATGACAGCCTTTTATAGCAAAAAAATGAAAGGAATCCGACGGCGGATAATTCGTGAAACGAATGGATAAGATTTTACAACCGTTGCGATTCCCGAGAAATGAGGAACCGTTTGGAGAGTTCATTCAAACTTATCAAATTCTGGAACACAAACACGATCGCAAAAACAAAGAACATTAGATCAAACAAAGCAAGAATCTCGTGAAGAATCTTTGAATAAGTAAAACTACTTTTCGACCCTATTACAGGCTACGAGCAAAAGTCTCGATCTTATTACAAGCTACAAGAAGAAGGTTTCGTTCCTATTACAACTTACAAGAAGAAAACTTCGATCCTATTACAAGCTACGAGTCCTGTTTTTGACTAAACCCAATCCAGCTGGTCCAACTTTCCTAGCTGGGAGATCGATTAAGCTCTTCTTTAGGCTTGACAAGTGGGAGCTACCGAGCTCTTTAATCAATTAGTCATTATTAAAGATAGAAGGGGAAATTTGCGGTATAAGTCTAAAGGATGATAATGCCCTTACTCGAAAGATTTACAAGGATAGCGAATATAGGGTGTTGGTTGACAATGGGAAGATAAGGTTGAAGGGCTAGTTCGATGCTTGAGGTCGAATAGCTCAGCCCGAACGTCAACCCATTTATTAGATCTGCACCATCCCACACCCTCAGCGGACATTGCGGCAACAGGTTCCCCATTATGAGAACCGTTCCGGAGAGATAATGGCTCACTCTTCGAAGGGCCGGAGGGTTGTTAGGGCCGTGGATGGTCAGCAATGCACAATGTTGGTCTTCAAGGTCGAATATTTCTTCGTCTACAGATATCCTAATCAATGATAAAATATTCAGTACTTTATGATTCGCAAAATACGTCCTAACTCGATTTTCAGAGTTTTGAGATACAAAAGAACATTCCTTGATCGGCACGATCGAAGAAAACCCTACTAAAGCAGGAAGATACGTCTAAGAAAAGGAGAGAGCCTATTTATAGGAGCTATTTAATGAAATCCAACGGGTGAGATATAGAAATTTATGCGGTCCGGATTCAATAACCGTTCAACTTCCCGAAAAAAAAATAAAAAATAAAAAATAATAATAATATATCATGCAAACCACTATGAAAGAAAGGAAGTGTAAATCAGCTCATTATATGATCGGAAATTCAAGAATTACCTTGGTCGGCGATATATTCGAACATAAAAATAGTCTGTTTGTCAGATTACAGCAAGGCCCATACAACGGAATAAATTAGATTACACCTGATGAAGTTTATGCTCGGAGGAAATCTTGTGAAGACCGATACTACAGTCATCGTACCCGCGAACATAGGTCTTCTGCTCACAATGTTCGAAGGACCATTTTCTTTCGAGAAGTTCCGATCTCAAAAGCGTTTAAATCAGATGAGGAGACAGGAATTGGATCGAGGGGGTTTTTTTTTTTTTTTTTGACCTTAGACTATTCTATTTACATAAGCGTGCGTCTCCTAAAAAGGCCTTGGTATATATAGCAAAGAGAGCATCCAGTTAGCATTATAATAAACGATCATCGCCTAAAGTAAAGAATTCGGTATAAGGCAACAGAAGCTCTTGTTAAGATAACAATTTGATTTAAGCGCAAGGGCAAAGTGTACATACAATTGAGAAAACGAAAAGTTCACGGATCTACAATCTACAAATTAAGGTTTAATAAAGTCCTGTTATATTCAGTGGTCAGACTTTTCGGCACTAGAACCACGACCTTTCTCCGTCTGTTCACCCTCTTCCTCGGAATAGCTTTCCGAACTGTCGTCAGTAGTACTACTCGAGCTATCGTCCTCTTCGCCGCTGCTTTGATCCTCGGAGCTGGAGTTATTTGTATTAGAGGAATTGATATCTTCTCCTCCCCGATCATCGGATTCACCCTCGATATCCATGTCCTCATCCTTTTCCTCTGGACTTTCGGCTTCGAGCATATCGGGGTTAGGCATCGGAACCCCGAACTCAGCAAGGAACGGAGCAAATTCATGATCGTCTAGACCCTCAATTTTGGGAGGAAGGGAGGAAGCCTTGTAATTTTCCCCGAGAATGTTTTTATAAGGGTCCATATAAGGAAGATAGTCGTCAATAGTGCCTTGAACCCTTCTGGCTAGGATGAGCTGCTGAATTCCTTTATAAAAGAAGGCTTGATTAACTTTGCCCGATCGCGACCGAACCAAGGCATCAAGAAGGGGCGACTCTAAAAAGTCCCTTATAGTTGGTAGCTTGCCTTCTTCTCGATCTCGAGCGTATGCTTGATCGGACGATGCCCTAGCCTGCTCGAGATCCAACTTTAACTTTGCTACCTCTTCTTCGAGGGCCCTCTTTTCTGCAAGTTCTTTCCTAGCATCCTCAAGCTCCTTCTCAACCTCAGAAAGCTTCGAAGAGGTATCTCTCAACTGATTGGCCTTGACGGCTTCTTCTTTCAGAACGTTAAGAGGAGCATTATGAGATTGTCGAGACTCCTCTTCCAAAATGGCTAGTCGGTAAGATTGGTGAATAAATAAGTCTCCAGCCTGCGAAGAAGACAAACTTTAGTAATGGAACGAGATTTTGGAAAAGAGATTAATACAGTCGAAGAAAAAAAGTACCCTTTGATGTGCGTGAGCATAATCGCCCATGATTTGAAACCCGTCCTTCTGGAAGAGCTCGGTATTATCGTCCTTAAACCTCCCAGCCATCAGTATTCGGAAGGACTTGTCCACTGTATGCTCACCATTAGGTCCAAGGTCAGACTCGATGGTTCCATCCTCCGGAAACACAGCAGCCCTCGGTCCGCGAAGATGATCTTCTATAAAGTCTACTAAATCTGGCTCGGTACGACCAGGTCGACATTGAATTGGTCCTGAATTTCGACCGAATGGCCTTACCCTTCTGGAGGACTCGGGATCCCCACTATTCCTTTTTCGGGCCATCCGAGCTTCTACGATTTCTTCGGATCGGATCCCTTGTAGCGTATAATAGCTACATCCCGCCGCATTCGGGTTAGACATGCTGGTTGGGAACACCGATTGTAGAAGCCCATTATCTGGGGCTTGTGAAGTTCCCCCTGCATCAATTCGAAGAGAACCTATAGCTGCGTTCGGAGCTGCGGAATTGTCTGTCCTGGCATTGGCTCCTTCAATCATCAAAGTAGCCCTTGATTTCTTCTGTTTACGAGGCAAGCCTTGAGACTCTATAGAAAATGAAGCAACAACCGAACCGGCTACGAAGGTTCGAAATTTCTCAACAATCTCAGTTGTAAAATTAAGAGTGGTCGAGCCGAGAAAAATCAACTGAATTATAGAAAAAGAAATTGTATACCTAAGGTGGGGGAAACGGTAGCAGCAGGATCCTCCCCATCAATTCGAGCCACTTGGTCAGCTGGGTCATCAGAAGGCGCGATCGAGGATTCCCAAAATTAATAGGAGGGGCAGGATAGGAACACTCGTTGAGCCCTGCCATTCTTAAGACCCTCTCTTGGGTCAGCAGAGCGGTTTGGTAGAGATCGGGATAGAGGGTCTGCAAAAATGCATCCGGGAGCTCATGATTCATCCGTCCTACGAGCTTCCGCCTACCATAAATCCAAGATCTCTCTCCAGGCCACTCATAAGGGGTCGGTTCGGGCATCTCTGCGGAAGGTGGAGTATTAGGGCCTCGGACAAAAAAGAATTCCTTTTTCCAACCTTTCAGGTTGCTCGAAACATTCCCCGACAATGTCGATCTATTAGACCTCTGCGAGAAATATACGTAACCAGCATTCGAAGATGTGGAGGAGCTCACTTGGAAAACCCTCCAGAAATTTTGAAAAGCTGTTTTCTTCCCTTTGGCCTTCATTAGTACGCTAAAAGCGACGATATACCCGATCGAATTCGAAAGAATTTGGGATGGAGACAGGCGAAAAGCCTGTAAAACACTACGAATCAAAGGAGCGAAAGGGAAGCGTAGGCCATAAAAGAATTGTCTAGTGTAAAAAGCTTGACATCCCGGAGGAGGATTGGTGACTCGATCTTCAGGAGTTGGGATAACGATAAAAAATCCTTCACCTTAATATTTACCAAATTCGGTCTCCAAGTATTCACGGTATTTCTCAGTATAGCGGCAAATGATTTGATCGGCTCTCTTCTCGGTTTTGTTAAGCCGTGCGCTAGTCACAGGTTCCGTCCACTCAAAAATCGTAACGACGACACCTTTGCCTATTCTGAACTTGATCTGCTCGTTCTTCCCTAAGGGAAGATCATCGTCCTCCGTAGACTCTTCGGTAGTGGCCTCGCTTGAAGAGTCACTTTCCTCACCCTCGGAACTAGGGCTTGATTCCTCTTCTTTATCAGAGCCGGAATTAGGGCTCAGAACCCTTATGTTTTCTGCCTCCGAAGAACGGACGACCATGGCCCATGTCTCGTCAGGACCACTCTCTTGCCCTTCTACTACCTTGGCCTTACCCTTGGAATCTGTTGGGCTAGACATTATGTGTTCAGATTGATCCGACAAGAGTTGGGGTTTTCTTATCGATCTATGCGCTCCGATCTAGAGTTGCTTGAAAATTTTTTGCGAAGTAATCATCCCACGATCAAGCTATATATATAAGGTTAAAACGGTAAATTGCAAACCGGTCCCCGAAAGGTCGAGACGGATGAACTCACTTAGGACGATTTCGAAACCTACTTTCTCTTAATTGCATAATAGACCCCTATACTCCGCGGATTAATGGGCCGCGGCCCAGCACGTGAAGAGACGCAACACCCGAATATCAATGTTCATATTACGCTTGTGATTTTTGTGCTACAATATGATCGAAGAAACCGAATCAAGAAGGGAAGCAAGGCAATATTATCAAGGTTGGCATCCACGACTTACAAATTGTTAAGCAACGGGGTGTTTTCGAATAATCCTACAAATCATCATCGAAAGAGAATATTTATGCATCATTAAGAGTTCATGGGAATTTTAATGGTGTGCACTCTTTTTCCCTAACCTGGTTTTTATCCCAATGGGTTTTTCCAAGTTAGGTTTTTGACGAGGCACATCCATAACCCGCCAAAGTATGATCCCTTCATCTCGATGTTCGGAATGACACATACTTCTTCGAGCTTAAGCTTCTCTTTACGCTCGAGAAGTGGGGGAGTATTGATGGTGGGTATTTTGGACCCCACTTTCTATTACTAATATACGATGAAAGAACCGGAATCTCGACTCCAAAGATGTGAACTCGAGCTCGGGACGAAGCCAAGATAACTCGATCCATTTGATGCAGCCCTTGATCAAATGTTACCCCAAACCTATGGGCCGATCCTCATTCTCGGCTATAAATACCCGAAGCATTTATGACAACACACACGCTTTCCCAGGTGCACTCTACTCGAAGCTGCTGCTCGGATAGATTGGTTCGACCATTTATATGTATTTCGCCCTCTAGATTGTATGGCATCCAATAATGCCCAAATAGGACCCTCAATATTTGTAACTTGTATCTCAACGTTCGGAATACATATATATATATTGATCTTTCACTTGTTCCTTAGCGTTTTAAATATTATTTTATTAATATCAATCATAGTACGAATCCGCGTAAGATCAGAGATAAAAGAAGCTCAATCATCTGGCCAGGTCCCCGGACGACTACCTAGATACGATGGGACCACCGATCCCGATGATTATATTTTCAGCTTCACAAATATTATGAACTTATATGCTCACTCGGCGGAGTACACCGCCAAGCTAATGGTTACCACGTTTGAAGGACTAGCTTTGGATTGGTTCGCAAAACAACCCACTAACTCTATCTTCAGTTTCGTGAATTATGCAATAAATTGACACAACAATTCGCCAGCCAGAAAAGACAGAAACTGCCGATGAGCTACCTTGGAACCATCCATCAACAAGAGGGAGAGTTTTTGCGAAACTGGTGGGCAAGATTTAATGTGGAATTAATAAAAATCGATTCCCCAAACATCGATTACATAATCTCCATCCTCTTCGATCTTACCAAAAACAGGCAATTCGGGAATGCTCTCAGCAGAAAGCAACCAAGAACTTTTGCAGATATTATGGCCTTGGCATCGAAATACATGACTCAGGAGGAGATGAACTCTTTCAAAGACAAGAATAGAAACAAAACTCCCGCCGCCGGATCAAGGCGACAAGATAAAGCTCCTATTTTAAGACCTACTGATTACGATCGGTCCTTCAAAAAAGGAAATGTCTTTCAATGACTAGAATACAATCGAAATGATCAGGATAAAGGACCTAATATCTATCCTAGATCAAGGTCAGCCGAACCGGCTAATAGGAATCGAATAAATAAGGTAGAGTACCCACGACTGACTGTTCCTATCGAAGAAATTCTTGTAGTATTAGAAAGGAACAACTGGATTCCGCCGGCGAAAAGAATTGCACAACCTAGGCTCGGTGCGCGAAACTACAATCTATATTGTAGGTATCACCGCGCCCATGGACACCGAACGGAAGACTGTTTTCACCTAAAACAGGAAATCGAAAGACTAATCGAACAAGGAAAGTTGGACGATTATCTAGAGCGGAACAATCGCAAGAGAGATAGAAGCAGGAGTCCTCGAAACAATAACCAGAGAAGGACCCCAAGAAGAAGGTCCCCTATTAATGGTCCGCCACAAGAATTGAACGATGATCAAATCAATGGCACCATCCATACCATCTCAGGGGGACCAACCGGAGGAGACAGTCGTAATGCTCGCCGCATAACCGCGAGGTCTTTATTAGAAAATGTTAGATATCCTAAAGAAATATGGACACTAGAAAACAAACCACCAAAAGAACAACTCATTAGTTTCAATGAGAGTGAAGTACCAAGAAACTTCGTTTGGGATATGAAAGAAGACAACCCTGACTTCCCGATGGTGGTATCACTCGAGATAGCAAACTACAACGTTAAGAGGATCCTAATCGACAATGGAAGCTCAGCGAACACTATATCTAAGGAGGTCTTAACACAGATGAATTTGGGAGAAATAACGTTCCAAAAAGTAGCCACTTCTTTAGTGGGATTTCGAGGTTCGGAAATAGTCCCCTATGGGACGATAAATCTAAGTGTGTCACTGGGAAAGAAACCACAGCGCCCAGTGAAACTGATAAAATTCCTGGTCGTAGAGAGTCCCTTTGCGTACAATGCGATATTAGGACGACCTGCCCTCAACCTATTCCGAGAAGTTGTATTGACATACCATCAGAAGATAAAATTTCCTACAGACATGGGGATCGGAGAAATAGTGAACGATCATTGTATGACATGGGATTGTTACAATACTTCCTTAACGCTGGGGAACCGTTCCAAATCGTTTACCCCAGCTAAAAGGAAGCTCGATGACGACATCGAAAGAGCCGAAGTTGAAATCCCCAGCACTGACAGGATAGATCGAAAAGGAAAGGAGATGGTCGATCTGACCATAAGGCCACCAAAGCATAAGGATATTATGCTCGTTCAAGGAGATCCCTCGAAAACGACCAGGATTGGAACCGAACTCAGCTCGGAAGGGGAAGTATTACTAGTAAACTTTCTCAGGAAAAATGTCGAAATATTCGCTTGGAGTGCGAACGATATCGAGGGCATTGACCCAAGGGTAATTACTCATTCACTAAAAATCGATCCAATGGTGAAACCAGCACGACAAAAGAAGAGGAATCACGGGCCAATAAAAGACAAGATAATAAAAGCAGAAGTCGAAAGGCTGCTCAAAGCAAAAAAAAATTGGGAAATACACTTCTCGGAATGGCTATGCAATGTTGTCTTAGTGGTCAAAGGGGATAAAAGGGATAATAAATGGAGGATGTGCAACGATTTCACCGACCTTAATAAGCTATGTCCACGTGACCCCTATCATCTCCCTAGAATCGACTTGTTGGTTGACTCAACTGCAGGTTTTGCTATCTTTAGCATGATGCACGCTTTCCAAGGTTTCTACCAAATCTACATGGATGAGCGAGACCAGGGGAAAACTGCTTTTATAACGGAGCAGGGTGTATATTGCTTTATTGTTATGCCACTCGGCCTAAGGAATGCTGATGCCACTTACCAGAGACTGGTTAACCTAATGTTCAGGGAGCTGATCGGGGAAATAATGGAAGTCTACGTGGATGATATGTTGGTCAAAAGCATGAATGAAGCCGACCACGTAAAACATCTCGATCGATGTTTTCAGATATTGAGAAAATACCAAATGAAACTAAACCCCGCAAAATGTACCTTTGGGGTAAAATCTGGAAAGTTTTTAGGGTACATGGTCCACCAAAGAGGAATTGAAGCAAATCCCAAAAAGATTCGAGCTACAACTGAAATGAGACCACCTAAAACAATTTCTCAAGTGAAAAGTTTAGTAGGTAAAATTGTGGCATTAAATAGGTTTATATCCAAGTCAGCGGATAGAGGTTTGCCCTTCTTTCAAACTTTACAAAATGCAAAAAACTTTGTTTGGACCGAAGAGTGCGATCAAGCATTCAGCCAATTAAAGGAATACCTAACCTCCTCTTCATCACTAGCCAAACCAACTGAAGGTGAACCATTATACATTTACATATCCATCTCCACAGTAGCCATCAGTTCGGTCTTAGTAAAGATAGAAGGTACGGAACATAATAAGCCTGTTTACTATCTAAGCAAGTTACTACAAGGAGCGGAGAAGAATTATTTGGAGATAGAGAAATTTGCCTTGGCTTTAGTGGTGGCAGCACGCAAACTCCGACCATACTTTTTAACTTATAAAATAGTAGTGCTTACGAATAAACCACTAAGACAAGTCTTGGCGAAGCCAGAAGCCTCTGGTAGATTAATCAAGTGGGCGATCGAACTAGGACAGTTCGAAATTGAATATAAACCGCGCATCGCTATTAAGGCCCAAGTTCTGGCCGACTTCCTATTAGAAACTCCAACCTCGATATTAGAACGCAGTGAGTCGACCAGTCGTGATAATGATATCATGTTGGTAGGAAATCAAACCTGGTTATGCACGTCGACGGTGCTTCAAGCCGTGAGGGAGGCGGAGCTAGAATCAACTTAACCGGACCAAATAAAGAAGATATAAATTATGCGATTACGTTGGACTTCGTGGTAACTAACAATGAAGCCGAGTACGAAGATTTAATTGCAGGAATGGAAATGGCGATCAAAGCCAACATAAAATCTCTCAAAGTATTGACTGATTCGGAGTTGGTACAAAGACAAATTGAAGGCCTATATGAGGCAAAGGAATTCAACATGGTCAAGTACCTCGCTAAAGTAAAGGAATTGACTGAGAAATTTGAAAATTTCGAAATACAGAATGTCCACGTTCGGAAAACAAATGGACAGATCCACTTTCTATATTTACAGGATCTCACGATGGCAAAGCAAAAAGAGTGATCATCTTGTTAATCTTCAATACATCAGCAATCGACATCGATGAGACACCAGTCGCTGAAATGATGGAAATAGAAGAAGTTGAGGGAGCTGGATGACGCCGATGATAGATTACCTCCGTGAAGGAAACCTGCCGCTTGACCTAAATGAAGCTCGAAAAATAAAATATCGAGCTCCTAAATATACGATAATAGAAGGAAAACTCTATCGAAGATCGGTATCCGGAGTTCTACTAAAGTGTATTTCCGAAACACAAACCAATGATATACTTCGAGAGATACACGAAGGCGAGGCAGGGAATCATAGTGGGGCCAGGGCTTTAGCTTTGAAATGCCTCCGAACAGGATATTATTGGCCTACCATAAACAAGGATATCATTCAATATGTGCAAAAGTGTCATCATTGCCAAGTTCATGCAAATATAAGCCATCAACCAGCCGAAAGCGTATGTTTTGGTCGCTGTCGAGTATTTTAGCAAATGGATAGAATGCATCGCCCTTGCTTGGATAACTCAATTCCATATAATTAATTTCCTATGGAAGTTCATAGTATGTCGGTTTGGCATCCCACGAATCCTAATCTCTGATAATGGAGCACAATTCACGGGAAAACAAGTATTGGAATGGTGCACTAAACTAGGAATTCAACAGAACTTCACGTCCGTAGGACATCCAAGAGAGAACGGACAAACTGAAGTAGCAAACCGTGAGATAATAAAATCTTTGGAGAAAAGATTAGGGGCAGCCAAAGAAAGATGGCTGGATGAACTCCCTGGAGTACTTTGGGCAAATCGGACAACAGTCAGGAGCTCGACCGGCGAGACCCTATTCAGTTTGGTATACGGCTCGGAGGCTGTAATTCCAGTTGAAACACTAGTCCCGACCCCAAGGATCGACATGTATGATAGCCAGGAAAATGAAAAAGATAGAGAAGATGATCTCGACCTGACCGAAGCCTTAAGAGAAAAAGCTGCCATACGACTGCAAGTCACTAAATCAAATATGGAGAAGGCCTACAATCAAAAGGTGCGCGTACGAACCTTCAAAGAGGGGGACTTAGTGTTGAAAAAAGTAGAGGTATCCAAGCATGTAGGAAAATTGCAACAAAATTGGGATGGACCATACATCGTCGTTGGTGTAGGAAAGAAAGGTTCATACAAAATTGCACACTTGGACAGAACACCCCTACCGAGGACTTGGAATGCGGTCAACCTGAGAAGATACTATGGAAAATAAATCCTAGCAGCTATCCTTACTATTCTTTTTAAATTTTGTTTATTTTAACTTCTTTATACTATTTGTTGTAATAAAGGCTTCGGCTTAAGATTTATTCTGAAATATAATGATTATGAGTTATCAGCCAAAGTCAGAGATTCAAAAGGTTAAACCAACATTTGGTAAACAACCAAATCTACAGAGTTGAGTATAAATCGACCTGTTCGATAAACGCTCCTCGATCTCCATAACGACGATTAAATAGGTTAAAACCAAAAATTTGGTGAAAAACCTAAGTCCTAAAGAGTTGAGTAAAATCGATTCGCTCGATAAACGCTCCTCGATCTCCATAACGACGATTAAATAGGTTAGAACCAAAAGTTTGGTTAAAAACGTAAGTCCTAAAGAGTTGATAAAATCGATTCGCCCGATAAACGCTCCTCGATCTCCATAACGACGATTAAATGGGTTAAAACCAAAAGTTTGGTAAAAAACCTAAGTCATAAAGAGTTGAGTAAAATCGATTCGCTCGATAAACGCTCCTCGATCTCCATAACGACGATTAAATAGGTTAAAACCAAAAATTTGGTGAAAAACCTAAGTCCTAAAGAGTTGAGTAAAATCGATTCGCTCGATAAACACTCCTCGATCTCCATAACGATGATTAAATAGGTTAAAACCAAAAGTTTGGTAAAAAACCTAAGTCCTAAAGAGTTGAGTAAAATCTATTCGCTCGACAAACTCTCCTCGATCTCCATAACGACGATTAAATAGGTTAAAACCAAAAGTTTGGTAAAAAAACCTAAGTCCTAAAGAGTTGAGTAAAATCGATTCGCTCTATAAACGCACCTCGATCTCCATAACGATAACTAAATAGGTTAAAACCAAAAATTTGGTAAAAAACCTAAGTACAGATTGAGACAGATCAAAAACAAATGAAGATGAGAAATATTGAGAAAAATAAAGTTTTATTCATCTGAATCATTTCTTCAAATTACATGTCGTTACAAAATACAAAAAAGGAAAATCATATAGATCGGAGTCTTTCACGACAATGTCCACGGAAACATCGATCTTCATCCAGCGACCTCCATGTTTCCCTCCAACCATCTGAGAAGCATGCTGCTCAGAATGATCGACTTCTTTAGTTCGATGGCCAGGCTCTGAAGATCAGTCCGTCCTTTAGTCTGAAAAGACCATTACAAGAAAAATACCTTGCAACTGTCATTAGACCAAAAACGAGCTCCTGCTTGAAGGATGGGGTCGAATTTTACTCTAAAGTAGGATCTCTCGAGGATTGTCGCAAAAGTGAAAATTTACCAGCACACCCCGGTGGTCAATCACTCCGGAAGTAACATCCAAGAACAGGGATGCCTGGTAAGTATGAACCCTCCATGTGCTAACAAAATACCATGGACCTCAACGATATGAAGACAAAAGTTGTGGCACATGGGACCCGTCAGTACTAGGTAGGGCATCAATGGGACCTGTCAGTACAAGGCAGATGATGCTTGAGTTATTATAAGATAATGGATCACGATATGTGACATTCTGAAAATTATGGGATCACTGGGCAGTGTAAAACCCAAAGAAGCTGATATCCACATTTCGTACGGTACGGATAGATATGGGAAGAAATTGAATGTCTATTTATAGGGAAATTTTTAAGTTAATCCTACGGTTGGATAGAAATCTGATCAAGGGACGAGAATGCGACTTTTGACTTCCCGAATTTAATGCGAGTAAGTTGAAACGGCGCTAGGATTGTCGATAAAACTGCTCGATGAGAATGAAGTATCAAGGTCGAAACGACCGAATGGAAAATCCATATACATTCCAATGGATTCAGTGAGAGACAACTTGGAACTTTACGAAGAATGCTCGACCGACGAACATAGTCCTTAAGAAAGGAGATTTACAACGAGGAATAATTATTTTTTACCAAAAATAAATGATCTATAAGCAGGAGGAAAAAATAGTTGATCGTTTTGACGACAAATAAAAGCCTGACGACATAGAATCCAACTTTCCTTTTAGAGTCCAAGAAATCTGACGGACTAGTAGAAGAGACAATCATCCTTATTAAGGCATACAGATTTGTCACTGCCTCATATATCAAAGAATTGCTTAAGGAGGTCTTAACAAGCTGGATCTAACTAATGGTTCTACATTTTCCGATTCCTCTCATACCAAAGATTTGACATGTTGGTACACTGGTTGTTTTATTTGAGAAAAATGAAGCTCACAGTCAGTACACAGAAACATGGAATTAAAAAAGGTGGCAGATGAGCTCTACCAAGAGATTCAATCATAAGGAAAAGTAATGCTTAAAAAAAAGTTGCAGTAAAGTCCTTATATAGAACTTCATAACAGATAAAAGTAATATCTGACAACGGTGACTGATCGATCATCGACAAGCCTGATAAGCTTACAGTTCTTTGAAAACTGAATACAAGAAAGAAGTATAGAGAAATATTCCTTTTCGAACAACCAACAATTTCTGATGTCCAAGGCGACTAAAGGAATTGACTAAGGATTAGTCAATCAATGAACTTATTTACTTGCTTACGTTCTGAAAATACTCGCGGCTGGTCGACAGCCATAAATAACACTCTTAGACAAAGCTGATCGCCCTCAAGAAAATATCAGATAAGTCCCTATCGATTTCTAAATTCGAATCACCTGCTTATAGAAGAGATTTGTCTTTGATTATAACACTATTGAGTTAAAGATATATTAAATCTAAACTCATCTACTTGCTAGATAATCAAAGCGGTTTACTGAACAAAAAGTGAATTTGTCATTAAATTTTTTTTTACAGCAAAATATCTTAGCAAACAACAACATATTGGTTACAAAAAAAAGAAAAGGAAGAAGCAGGTCATCAAGACTGATTGTCATCGCCAGGTCGACCTGAAGAAGCGCCCCTCCGAGGAGTAGCAGTGTCCAGAAACGCCATCAGCTCCTCCCGACGCTTCTGATAACCGGCATCATAGCCATGGTCGTATGCATGCCGACAGACTCCTCTAAATGGGCGTTCAACTGGGTCAGATCATCCCTCTCCTTCTCAACAGCTAACTTTTCTTCATGTAATTTCTGAAGATCATCATTAAGTAGCCTAATTTGGAGAGTCTGCCCCTCGACCTTCGCGGTCTCCGAGTCCAAGCGAAGCTTCAAGTTCTCTTTATTGAACCATAATTCATCGCCTTGAACACCCCGTTGAAGGGCATAATATTTTCCCTGAAAAAGAGAGAACTCATATGTAACAAAGTAATCCAAGATAATACAAGAATAAATTCGGAAATATAGATACCTGCCCAAATAGCTTGACAAGAGACTGAACGAGGCGAACATTGGAAGTACCCTCACGCTTCTTCAACTCACCGGGCAAAATGGTACTAAGACCCAAATCCAAAGACAAACCATCAGGTTCACAAGAATCAGGCAGCTGACTGTTAAGGGGAATCTTATCATGACGAGGAATTTCGGACTCCGTTATATCCCTAACTTGTTCAAGGATACAACGATCGTCCAACATACGCGGGGATTCCCTCTCGTTGGGACTTATGAAAGTTTCTTTCCCCGAATAAGAGATAACGGTCCACCGACCGGACCTTGGTCCAGCCCGACCTCCGAAAGAACCACCGGTTTCAAAAGAAGTAACCATGACAGTAGTACCACTAAATAAAAAGTCAGGAAACCCTGAGTTGCAGACTGTGACAAAGATGGATTCAAGAGGGGACCGCCGCTACCCGTTCCTACGGCAGCATCCTTTTGACTTCCACTAGTAACTAATTCAGCAGTAGTAGAGGAAGGATTTGGGTTGTCAAGAGTATGCTCTGGCAAACTGTGCTCAGAGGAAGGGGACAGTACTGGAAACAGGAATGTTAAAGAAATGCTCCATATTGGACAGGTCTCCAAAATCAACCCGACCAGGGGAAGATCTCCTCTCGAACTCAGTCGAGACAATAGGATTTTGTTGAGAGAACTCCGAGCTAAGATTCGGATCAGATGAACGCTCGAAAGGGACGACAGGAGTCTGAGTCCCCGACCTTTTAATGTTTTGGAATCGAGGAGGATCCACCGAGGGCCCCTCGTTGCGTGGTCTCTTAGGTTTAGGGTTTCTGATATTATCGCGTGAAGAACGCTTTGAGGTGTTGCCGAAGAGATTACTCATATTCGGAAATTAAAAAAAGCTTATCGACCTCCCTCGAAAGAATATTATATCGGAATTGAGTAGTGCGGTAAATAGCGAGTAAACTTTTTACCGTATGTATTTATACTGAAAGAAAAGACGCGGTAGACCCTAAGGACGGGCGCGAAACAGAAAACATGGCCAATGGATGATCGCACGAATTCGAAAAGACATAAACATAATGATTACGCCTGAATTAAAGATTTATGTCTAAATTATCATAATTGATGGAGAAGCTGAAACATCACACATGAAGAAAACAAATCGTCTTATTCAAAAGTAAAGTAATATTACAAGTTAAGCAGTAATAATCAAAACTCATTTTTCGCCACTATCTGAATTCTTTTGGTCGCTCCCTAGAACGACCTGATCGCCAGCAGGAACATCCTGATCGT
Organism: Penstemon barbatus; assembly: GCA_003313485.2. Lineage (NCBI taxonomy): Eukaryota > Viridiplantae > Streptophyta > Magnoliopsida > Lamiales > Plantaginaceae > Penstemon > Penstemon barbatus. The sequence continues at coordinate 18,898,100 of CM064882.1, read as the reverse complement.
CTGTCGTTCCTCTTTCGTCATCCGCATTATTCACAACTTCCAGATTCTCCTCCTCACTCTCTTGCTCATCGAAATTATTATCGATTTCAGGATTAACATCTGAATGAGGAGTCGGCAAAGGTTCTCCAAACTCCGCAACCAGATGAGCCAATGGAAAATGTTTGTATTTAACATTCGGCAAATCGGAAGAAGAGTACTCCTCGCCATAACGATTTAGGCTAACATGCGTAGCTCGGAAATACTCCTTCCGACGATCTTTGATCAACCCCATGGCGACCATCTGATGGATCGCTTTCTTAAAAGTGCTTTCAAGGAGCGGACCGACTTTCTGATACACTAAAGCGGTATGAACCGGAGAACTAAGGAAATCGCGGATCACCTTCTCGTCAGAATTCCTACCATATCGATCAGTGAGTCCGCTGAGAGGAAAATCCTTTTCATACTCGTCCAAGGAAGTCTGAAGACTAGCGACCTGCGACTCCAGCTCACTGATCCGAGTAGTGCTTTGAACTTGACAATCTTCCAGCTCCTTGGCCAATTGGTTGACCCACTCTTCAGCGCGAGAAGTCTCTAGAATATTGTTCAAAACTTCGGGATCATCAGTTCCCATAGCTTGAGGATCAGTGGTTGAAGGTGGAAGAGAAGAAGATGTACAAGGACCGGCCTCTGAAGCAGATGCTTTCTGAAGCAATGCCTTATTCTTTTCCTCAAGAAATTCGCACTGTTGCTTCCAAAGAGCAGCCTCATAAGCGTATGACGTCAGACAAGTATTGGTCTGTGGAATTAAAAGAATGAATCAATGAATAGGAAACACATTTAAGAAAGTTGAAAAGAAACATACGTAATGGTAAATACCTTCTCAACGTAAGGAGAACCTTTCTGTAACTTCTCCAAGGGATCCTTGCGGAGCAACTTGTTGATGTCACGTGTAAAAACACTAGAAAGAAGGATACGGGTAGCCTTATCAACTGCATTCTCGTCTCGTCATTGATCAAAGAATCTTTCTCGGAGTAACCAGCCGCCCTCTTTACCTGTAAATGATCTTCGATCATCTCGACGACGGTAGGTTTCGGGTGCTGTTCGCCAAGCAAAGAGAGGTCCTCACCGGAGCGACCATAGTATTGCCTCCTCCTTTTAACTGGCGTGTCTATAGGATGGGGCATCGACCAGCTACGACAACCACGGATACCGAGGGAAGTCTTGAGCTGGAGAGGCGGATAACACTATCCGGTCCCTGGATGGTCCGGAGTCGATGAAAACGAAGGTTGCAGAGGAGCTTCTTGAGAAGAATCTGGAGAATCCTCTCTATAATCCTTTGAATCATGGCCCGAATCCAATTTTCTCTTTTTGGACACTCTTTGTTCAATTGGATGGTTCTCCACAGTTTTGATGGATTTTGACAGAACCATCTTCCCTTTTGAAGAGTGCCGGGAATTCTCTACCATGGAAACTGGAGAAAACAAACTCCCATCAAATAAACTACTCAAAGAAAATATAAAGCAAATACAATAATAAGATATAACGCTTACTAAGCGACTGTGAGGAAGAATAGATGGGAAAGGTGTGAGGGCTCAGGCCCGCTTTACGAAGAAAGGCCTCTCCAATAAGAAGGGCACATTGGTGCTTGTCAGCGCGCATCTCCACTATCTCGTCCACTAACTTTGGATCATCGGGAATGAAGTGGCCCGTAATAGAGCGGCCACCAGAGACCCACTTGGAATCATGGTCCCATGAGAATGGCTGGGTGGAACCAACTGCTAAGACAAGATGCGAAGGGGGACGAACAAAGAAAAAATTAGATTTCCAAGTAGGATTGCTTGAAACGGGGGAATCAAAGATAGAGCGACGAGACTTCTGACTAGCAAAGAAGTACCCGTGATTGGAAGAACTAGAAATATTGAAACAGAATAACTGGGTAAAATTACGAAGAGAAGGTTGAAACCCTTTCGCAATCATCAGGACAGAAAAACAAATGACAAATTCTACGGAATTGGGAACCAATTGCGTCAAAGAGACGCTGAATACCCTTAAAATATCAAGGAATAAGGCAGACAGCGGAAGACGGAGACCATGATTGAAATGGGCAGTATAAAAAGCCCGACAACTTTCGGGCGGAGAAGTAACCCTGTCAGAAGGAGATGGAAGAATAATCTCTGAACCCTCCGGGAAATATTTTGTATAGTTATCCAAGACCTCATGGAAAGTCTCATCGGTATACGCATAGGAAAGGTTCTCGATCGGATCAGAGACTTGGGGGACGGCACCCTTGCCTTTTTTAGCCTTGGCCGCGACCTCGGCGTCAGATATGATCCTCACTGAAAAAGTATCTTTCTCAGGAATAATCATTTCGGATACTCCTGCCTGTATAGATGTAGGGCTAGAAGAAATCCCCGCGTCGATAACAGGAGTGACTTGTTCAAGAGAAGAAGAAGAGTGGTTCTTCGAAATAGAGGCCATGATATTTAATCCTCCGAAAATAGTGATCGATGAATACAATATATTGGAAGAAATTATCAAGTAAGAAAATTACTGCGAGAAATGGGAGCTGGAAAGTGAAAGATGGTTAAAACAGCGATCACCTGTTTATACAGAAAGACGAAAAGACGTTTCGAACCTCTTGCGACTAATCATATTCCAGCCAATCGGCAAAGAAGAATCACCTCCTCGAAAAAGAAACAACATTATGGATCGAAAAATGACAAAACGACTATCTATGATGCATAGCACTCTTTTCCTTGCTTAGGATTTTTTTCAAGTAAGGTTTTTAACGAGGCACAATTCATAGAATAAACAGTCGCGTAAGACCATCTACTTCTACAAGCGTCTACTACATACACGCTTGAAGAAGTAAGGGAGTACTGATGGGGGCTGTTTTACACCCCTTATAACACTCGGAACGACTAGACAATACTTGATCGACTCGATCAGGAAAGCTGTTTCGCTAACGAGCCATCCGATCCGACCAGAGATATCAATCCGCATCGATCAAGAATGAAGTCTGAATTCCTGAAGAATTATTATATCAAGTCCTACTAGGACAATGTTTCCCTGTATAGCTTGGGTTGTTAACATATAAATACCTAGTTGAACATTGCATAACAACAACAACGATTCAGAACTTACGCCTCCGTACTTGGGCAATCTGATAATAAAAATATAGTAAAGCTTTTGCTATACTACATTCAACATTCATCGTCTTGTGTTCTTATTTTCTCTTTATTTATTGTTCTTTCTTGAGATTGATCCATCCAGAATAAAGTAACTAAGCCCTACAATACATATAATCTAACCCCACAAACCTATATTATTGATTTAATCCAACCCTACGAAAAACGGTTAAATCAAGGTGAGATGAAAAAAGTTGCAGGGTCATAGCGGCATTTCTCAATATTGGCTCAAGAACCAGAGCAGCAGCCCGATACAAATCGACCATCATGGGAACAAGAAACTCCTCGGACAGCATCGTGGGTTATTTTCTCTCAATCCAATGCTTCCCATAGGTCCATTTGTTCTCGCATTTCCATTCAAGAGGGATGGGTTCCGAGCCTTTCTCAGTTGGCTGCAAGTGTAGGCGCTCAGACAAAAAAATAATTGTACTTCCAAGTAGTATTGTTGCTCGAGACCATAGAGGAAAGGATAGACCTTTTAGCTCGTTGAGAAATTAGTAAATACCTATGTTCGAGGCCGTAGAATTGCTAATCTCAAAAATCTGCCAAAAATTCTGAAATCTGGCATCTTTCCCCTTGGCCTTCATCAAAGCACTGAAAGCGATAATGTATCCGATAGAGTTCGGAATGATCTGAGAGGGTGCAAGATTAAAGATCTCCAAAACTTCCTACAGCAAAGGATGAAAGGGAAGTCGAAGCCCATGTTCAAACTTATGCGCATAGAGGATCATTCACCCTCTGATCCTTGGTTAAAACCACGATCGAAAATCCATTTGAGAGATATTTGCCGCAATCAGTCTCCAGCATCGACAAATCTTTCTCCGAGCTGTAATTGGATGGGATATTTTGGACTTATAGATCGTTTGATGGACTTTGCTCGTCTTATCTTTAGCCTTAGCAGTAGAAATCTTCACAATAATGTCCCTAATCATATATATTTCAACGAGCTCTTCTCTGACCAGTCAGCATTCAGATTCTCCTCATTTATTACCATTGGAATGACTTTCTTTCACTTCTACTCTGCTGATCGAATTCATTCTACTGATTCAAATCGAACTCATTTGATTTGACTCTGCTAAAATCCACTAGTCTGATTTCGAACTTAGCATCGTATCAGTGGTCTTCTGGATTGAAATTTAATCTTCTGATTTAACTTGTCTTCTCGATTAAACTTCTTCAGAGGTTTGCCAAGCTTCCATTACATAGCTGATGACTTTTGAAAAATCCAACAAAGAGAACACCTTCTTCATCTTAAAGGTTGATTCTGCCGTAACCAACAAATTGGTCAGTTCATGAAGAGCAAGATTTCTTTGTTCCATGTTGAAATTCAACACGAACTGGTCAAATGAGCGAGGCAGAGTATGGAGGAGAAGGTTAATGCTAAGACCAGCATGTAATTCTACGTCCAGTGGCCCATGTTTTTAAACCAGGTTTATGAAACACAGACAGTGATATTTGACACTGCTTCCCTCAACCATCTTGAGATAAACAACTTCTTTGGTAGTTGTGAGCCTTTTGGTGCGAGACTTCTCTCCAAACAACTGTTGGAGGTGGAGGAGTATATCACGAACATAAGGCATCTTGTCATGTTATTTCTGCAGCTCATTAGACATTAATGCTAACATGAGGCAAAGAACCTGAAGATCATCATCAACCCATTTAGCATCGGTGGCTCGTTGCTTCTCAGAAGCTCTTGACACAGGTGCGGCAGACATAGGCATGTCGAGAACATAGCTCCGATGCTAGGAATGAAGGACAATCCTCAAGTTTCTGAGCAAGTCGAAAAAGTTTGATCTTTAATTTATTAGCGTTGAGGATGACGGATAATGGATTTTTAAACATTGTATAAAAATAATCTACAAATGAAAAGAAGATAACGTTTTAGCTGAGTGATCTATGTTTAACAGTAATAATTAACGAATTTTGGACTTGCTTTCAATAAAGTTTTTCCACTGTTTTGTCGAAACAATTACCCCTTCAATTGTTCGGGATTTCTAGTAGGTCTTGACGTCCTAGCAGTCATTAATTGCACCCAGGACTCGCGTCCATACAACTATTTCCCTGGGTAGGTATACTTTTACCAATTGTGTTCCCACATAACCTTCAAGCTATTTTGCTTCGGTTATCGCACTTATTTAGCACTGCTACATCATGAGTGGTACTACTCGTTACGTCTAACCCATCAACCTTGATATGCAACGGGCCTGGTCATGAAATCCCCGTAACTGGTTATCGGTCCATATACATGTCCCAACCAGTCCCCACCCTTGTCGAGTTTATTTAAAAACAAGATTCAAGGAATTCGCGCATTGTCCCTTTCTTCGACTCGATTGCCAGACTTTGGATCACCTTATTGATAACTAGAAAACCTATGCTAGTTCATATTGATGGAAGGCTTGAATTTTTATAACTTCATTTTAATGAACCCAATATGACTTAATATTTATTTCAAGAAGGGTTTGAAAGTTTGAAAGTTTGAGGTAACTCTCCTTGAGATCTCACCGTATCAATTATGCTTTATTTTTTTATTTACGATCTAAATACTAGCGTGCATCATAATATGTTTTCGATCAGGAGTCTCCTATGTGGTCAGCATCTCAATTGGGTTCTTAAAGGTCTTAGGTTATTACATTAATAACCATGCATACACGACCTTCAGTTCTTCTTGGGCCTCCACCTTTCTTGTAATGGGCCTCCATCTTAAACTATTTAAAAATTAAAACCCTACTCTATTACAAAGGTTCAAAGTGACCCAACAACTCAAGGCATGCAGATCCAATAAAAATCAAACAATGAAATAAACCAATCACATCTACCCCTAGGGTCAAGGATCGGCATGATCGAAAACAACATAAACAGTTCACGTAGAGCAAGAAACAAGCAAACAACTTTTACGTGTTTCTTTTCTTTCTTATTTTAAAACTCATTTTAAAATAACCTATAATTCTTATTTTAGTCACTACTAATTACAAAAAAATTAATTTTCGGATAAACAAAACACTTTTATGCATAAAAACTGATGCGGATTATTCAACTTTAAAGTATTGCAGTTCGGTCCCTCAATTATTGAAAATTGCATTTTAACCCCCAAAGTTTTGGAAATTACAAAATTAACCCCAAAATTTCTAATAGGCCAAAGAACTGAAATTGACAATTTAATTCCAGAAATTTTTCATTTTTGCAATCATACTCCTAAAGTTACGAAGATTGCAAAACAACCCCTTAACTTTTGAAAATTATAAAAATACCCCAGATTTTCGAACAATCTAGAAATTGCAAGATTCAGCAAAGATTTTTGCAATTTATTGGGATACCTCGATTGTCAAAACAACAAAAATACGGAATTTAGTATATTTTTGAGGTACCTTTACACCCCATAATAATTTTTTTCACAAATAAGGTTGATTAAAACATACAACAAATAAATAAAAAAAATATGGGGTTAAATCGTGATTTACCTTACCACAGGTTCGGTGGTGAAAATCTCCGATCCTCTATTGATTCACAGTAGCACTCCAAATGTCGTGCCTCTATAATGTATCCACACCAGATGAATTGAAGCAACACCTTCAAATTTCAGGCTAAGAACTAGAACAAGAAGACTTGTCAATGAAGAAAGAAGTTTGGAGATTCATATCTTGATCTAGATCAAGACAAGAGAGACGGGGACGGCTTGGATAATAATGCAATTAGGGTTTTTGGAGTCTCCTAGACTCCTATTTAGAATGTGATACACATTGTGTGGTAATACTACCTAATGTGATATTAGCGGCACCTAACGTAGCGGCACCCTAGAATTTTCCCTCCTATTTATAATGTCACATATTTTCCTTGTTGTGCAAGAATTTTTCTTTGCCCATTCTTTAATCGACCCATCTTTTGCATCTATTTAATTCATACTTTAATTAAACAAGCCCAATTAATTTTACATTCTAATTAATATTTAATAATTAGACCATTTAATTAATTAATATCCAAATTAAACTAACACTTTAATTCAATTATTGATTTAACTTTCTTAAATCAATCATTTCCTTTTCGATTGTTGATGTCCAACTGCATTGTGTTTTACTCTCTAGGTTCAACATCAATTAGTCGTAGGCCCACATACTGTTCGTGCTTACTTATGATCAATTAATTGCTCCGATCAATTAAATAATTTTAATTGACCACTCTATAATTAACTTCCTATTAATTCAGGAGTACATATACCTTATGGTCGATGTCTAGCCACAAGTCCATGAGGTCCAACTTCAGGTGAATTGATCTTGTGAACCTCACCTCTTGTAACTGCCACGTACATACGCTCCTTCTAATTAATGACTTAATTTTCAGCTCGAGACTTAGGGTGTGTGAATTGATTGGCTCCTCTTATTGTCTCGATTATGTACTTAATAATTCTGGATAATAATTCAAGTGTGACAGCTGAATTTGAAAACTCCTTTCCATATCTGTCACGGACCATGACCATTGATTTCTCGAAATATTAAGAAGGTACATGAAATTCTATCATCCATTACAATGAGCAGGTGGATCCCATACCATTCGCCTACATATGTACCCAGCGCACACTCTCTATAATCAATGCAATTTTAGCTTTAATTAAGTTTCTTATAATACAATTTTAAAAAAGAATGTTCCTTATAATACAGCAGTATACACAAAAATAGCTTTACATCTATCTAATGTACTTTTTTTTTTCTTTATTAACACGTAATAATTTTGTATATATAACAAGTGCTCCTATTTATTGTTTCAAGAATTTTTATTAAAAATGAAAATTATGTGAAATTCTGAAACATAATATCATATTGAGTTTAAAATCGAGTTATCTCCGAGAAAAGATATTTTTAAATAAAAAAAAAAAAATTCTAAGAGCAGTAAAGTAGAATTTCAAATTTTAGAATTCTTTATCTTTTACATCCCTAAAATATTTAGGGGGTTTTTGGCATTTTGAACCATGAAATTATATGGTTTTGGCACTTTGCACATTGACTTAAAATTTTTGGCATTTTACATCCTGGAAATATAATTTATTTGGCATTTTGCACCCTAGTGTGTGTTTTGGTGAGAGAATTCATTGGTAGAAGAATATAATAGTCCTTTATCATTTTATTTTGGCACTTTGCACACTCGCAATATAGAATATGTACTCTAAAAATTAGGACTGACAATTGGGCCTTGTGAGCCGAGCTTTAAATAGCTCAAACTCAAATACCATTGGGCTTCATAGTTATAGGCTCAAGCTCGGCTCATAAATTTTTTAATTGTTTCGGCTCAAACTCAACTCATGTAACGTTTCGGGCTTCGGGTTTATATCGGGCTTATGTCGGGTTTATTAATACTACAAATGTTACTCCATTAATAAAAGAATTACACACTAATATGAATAAACCACTCTTACATAATACACAAGAGACAAGAATATGTAAATTCCACACTTGTTATAATTAAAGATCAAGTCACAGATGTTATAATATACTCATCAAAATCTATTTCATCTTCCTAGAAATAGAATTATTGATATACGTTTTTTTTTTTTACTCCATAAGTAGAGTTTTAGTGTTCCAAGACTTCTCCAATCTTGATCACTTTCTTTTATCTTTTCCCTTTTTTTTTTCCTTTATGTTTTCCATTTGGCTTGTACAATTGTATGTAATTTATTTTGATATTTGGTACATAATAATTTTGATATAAATATTTAGCAGTAGTATTCCGTCGGGCTTTATTCGGGTTGAGCCTTATTAGGCTCAAACTTGGTTCATAAATTGATCGGGTTTAATATAATGGCTCAAAATCGGCCCGACTCACAATTATTCGGGTTCGGGTCATATTTAATCGGGCCGAGCCATCGGGCTTCGGGTAGACCCTGCTCAATTGACAATCCTACTAAAAATATAGAATGTTGACATTTTGCACTCTAAAATTATAAAATATTGGCATTTTCACTCCGTTTAATTTTTTTGTCACTATGCACCCTTGAAATATAATTAGTAAGGCATTTTGCACCCTAGCGTGTTTTCCTTAAAAAAAACTCATGAATGTCGTCGATGTAGAGATAAAATGGTCATTTATATGCATCAAAAATTATAAACATGTTATTCTTAATATATTTTAATATTTTCTCTCAGTAAAATTTAGATTAAAAAAAAAGACATTGTCTTCATTTTATTTTTAAGTATCCTTTAGATTATTTACTTCATTAATACGCGTTTACAAATCTAACATGTTATTGTATTGCATGTTATTTACATTACTTATATTATATTATTGAATCGAGTTTCAAAATATCATAAACATTATATTTTTGGATGCAAAGTGCCAACATTCTGTATTAGCATGGTGCAAAGTGTCAAAATATATAATTTAAAGTGCAAAGTGCCAAAATTATTAAAAAGTGACTATTCTACACTTTCATCAATGAATTTTTTTTTATCAAAACACACATTAGGGTGCAAAGTGACAAAACTTTTAAGTTAGGAGACATTCTATAATTTCAGAGTGAAAAGTGTCAAAAGCGCGATGGTTTGGTAACATCATTTTTCAAAAAATCTATAAATAATATTTACATCGAAACTCCTGTATTAAAATATTCGTATATTTTATTAACTTCTTTCTTATGTTCATATTGAAGAGAGAGAGAGAGAGAGAACAAATCTAAGGATTAAATAAATTAAAGAGATATCTTCCTTCCATTTAAAAATAGTAATTACTTGTTTTTGGCATATCTATAAATATGGCAAGGATAGAATTGAGATTAATAAAAGATTGCTCAGGTATTAGGAAAATTACTCTCGCTTTATCATCACCCTAGAAAAAAGGTATGTAATTTCTATTTTTGATAAGATATGTTTTCAGAACTTCAGCGGTGTTTTCAAATGCCTGTAGATTCTTGAAAATCACTAAAAATGAATAAAAAGTGGGTGTTATTTGTATTTTAAGAGAAAAATTTATTAAAAATTGTTAAAAGTTGGTGATGTTTGCATTTTAGTGGAAAAAAATGCTATCAAAAGCTAGAAGCAATCTTATTGCTAATTCTGCTATTATGTCATTTTCAACTTCTTTAACTACTTATATATTTAATATTTATTCGTTAATAATATAAACTTACTTTTAAAAAACGCATTATTTCGAGAAAGTAATTGGGATTTAAATTAAACAACAATATTTTATATTCCGGGTTCGTGTAATATTTTTCACTATTAATATACTAATACAATATATTCGACTTAAATCTCACATTTTTTCTCTCTATCTTACTACAAAAAGAGCCATTAATCTGTTACCATTGTTTATCGTTGTTTGTACATAAGATTAATTAGCTACGTATTGAGCGTGTGAATACAAAATTTTTGTTCTAGCATTGTCTGATTTATACACACAAAAGAAAGGAAATTTAGAAGGGAAAATGAAAAGAAAAAAAAAAAGAAAAGAATTAAACTTAAAAGGCATTAAATATTTCGGGCATTCTATTTTCACTCACCTATTGTAGGTGAGTCAGAAGTTTTTTTGGTAATTAGATTGAAAAGGAAACTAATCTTGACTGTCTATTGTTTGTACGGGGTGTATGAAGCTTACACTTGGTGTATGAGATAGGGAAAAACTTCGTACACCTGGAAATTTACAATTCTACCCATAACCAATTTTCCAATTACCAAATATATCCTTCTTATTTTAATTCCATAATCGATCATCTCTCTGGAAACCCCTCTCTCTTTGATAGTGATAATGAATCCGTGTTCTTCTCTTCTCGCCCGAAGCTTTGTTTCTTGGATTTTTATTTAAATTCTGGAAATTTCTTTGATTATTCACATAATGTTTCGATTCTTAATGTCTGACCAAAAAAAATTCCAATTTCTCCTCATCTCCCTGAAGCTTTGTTTCTTTGATTTTTATTAAAATTCTGGAAATTTGTTTGAATATTTCCTAATCTTTCGATTCTTAATGTCTGACCAGAAAAAAAAAATTCCAATTGATCCCATGGCTATTTCTTGTATACATGAATTGGTCAAGATCTCGTGACGAAGAAGATGATGGAGATTTAATTATTTTTTTAAGAGAAATTGGAATTCAATTGAGAAGGGGAAGATGACGGAGATGAAGAGAAATCCAATTGGTAAGTAATTCCAATTGGAATTGATTCAGATGCATACTAAGTATTTTAGGGTTTATGCCGAATTCAAAATTAAGTAATTCCAATTGGAATTGATTCAGATGCATACGAAGTATTTTAACGTTTATGTCGAATTCAAAATTAAGTTCAAAATCTGAATTCAATGCAGCAAAGGGGAAGATGGAGGGTGATGAAGCGAAATTCGATTTTGGGAAGAGTAATGGCAATACACTTGAACAATTGTTCATATGCAATTATAGTGAAAATGGCATTGAGGTGTGTATATTCAAAATTATGTTTGTTAAATTTGTTATTGTAACATAATTTTCCATGTGAAGATATATATTTGATGGATTAATTAATGTTTGGAGACGTTTAGTTAGCATTTATATTCCTTTCTTATCTTATTTTTTTCTCTCTTATGATGGTTCTACATACCTATTCATATAATGAAGTTGATAGAATGGTTCTACATACCAATTCATATAATGAAGTTGATAAAATGGTTCTACATACCTATTCATATAATGAAGTTGATATAATTTTTCTAATTGTTGTTTTTGTGGCATTTGATTTGCAGAGTTTGTTTGCACAGAAGGTGTTTCGGAAAGGAGAGTTCCTGAATGAAGTTTTCCTCTTAGCCAAATACTCTTGATCAATGAATTGAAGATCATCACTGTTGATCTTTACTTGGAGCTAAATCTGGTACAATTTAGTGTGTCCTCTCTTTATACGCAGAAGTATCTTCCTTCCTGAACAATGGTTATAATTGTTGATTTTAACATCTTTACTTGGCTCTTAACTGCCCTGTCATTACTTGCTCTTAACTTTTATCTGAGGATGCAACTGTTGGTAGTCTTTTTGCCATTTTGTGTTTTTTTTTTTTTTTTGGAGTCCTTGTTCATATATAATCATGTTATTATATGATGTATATTAAAATTTAAGGTACTGAAAATGAATGGTGAAAAAGAAGTATCTTAAAGAATGGTCTAAATGAAAGAAGTTTTACAATGAAGTGGTTCATCACTAAGGTAATATTGAAGATCAATAGTGAAGCAATTAAAATTTGACTAAATAATTAGGTAACTGAAACATGCATTGATGATGGTCATTTTCTGAAAGCAAGTCTTATGATTAAGCTTATCATTTTGATGACTTTTGTGTTTAATGCTTACTATTGATTGAATCACTTCCTAGAAGAAATGGTTGTTGTTTCCTGGAAATTCTTAAAAATATCATGTCCAAATTGATTTCCTAATTTAAGTATTCCTAAGTTATGTTAGACAAATTATTGGTTCTAGGTGCTTGTAATTGAGATGTTACTTTATGATTCATGTATATTTGTCTAACCAAAAGCCTTCTGAAAGTGAAACTTATAGGGGCTGGTCTAATATAGTCTATCATCATCCCATAAAACATATATACGTCTTGAGAATTCTAAAGCATACAAAGCATATATATGAATTTTTATGAATTTTAATTTACTGAAAATGGAGGACTAAACTGATATCTGAAACAAATACTTAAGATCCAAAACATGGGTACACAAAAATAGAAAGTAAGCATTGTCTATGTGATCAAAATCCAAAGCCATAAAACTGTGTTTAGTCACTGTTTGAGATCATGGTTTTGTGTGAACCCTCGCAATCAGATTTGCTAATGGTTATGTCTCCTCAATTGTGGCTTCCTTACTCTTTTTGTTGATTTTCTCCTTCTTAGCCTTAATTGAAACAAAAATACATATCATTTGCTAACATAACTATTAGATGTAAGTTGAATAGATATGGCATTTTTTAGAAATGTCTACAAGACAAAAATAATAACCTACAAGCAAATTTGAGTTATTTTAGACCAAAATAACTGTTTTTCTAATTCTTCCAAGCAAATTTGTTGAATTTTGCTTTATAAAGCTGAACTGCCAAACGTTGCCTTGCAATAACTGATTCAACCTGTCATAAAAAAATTGCAAGGTTCTATTAGTGAACTAGTATAAACAAAAAATAATTATTTGTTGCTGAATAGATTTGTAATTGACCTCATTAGTTGTTTCTGCATCCCCAAACTGAACATCATCATCATGCTCACATATACACCACAATCATATCTACATTGACAGTAAAATTGTTACACAAAAAGCATTCACAGTTTACAAAAAACAATACGAGACATTTTGTATGCTTACCCATTGCCCTGTATGGGCACCCATTTTGGATTGAGCCATAACCAGTTTTCAGCCATGTTTTGATTAGTGTAACCTGTAGGATATCATTACTGCATCAAATTCTCCAAACGTTTGACCTATTTCATTAGAAAACATGTTGTGAGAGAGCATACTAAAATTTATTTGTGCATGAATTGACAAAATTTGAAAGTTTACCACTCTAAAAGCTATTTTTCTCCTCAATTCAGTCATTGCATCTGAGGGCTTTGTGTCACAAATGTTGATGTCAAAAGTGTCCATATATACTATTATGAGGTACTAGTGTTGGTGGCAGTCGTTGATGGGGATGTATATGCGTTGTAGAAATTCCATTCTAGATACAAAATTTATTTGGGAGTTGAAAAATGCTTTCAGAATGTTTTCATTTAAAACTGTAGGTACCAAGCACATTTGCTACAATTCAAGTTGGGTTTGGATTAAATAACATTGAACATTGAATATAATAAAGAACAATCAATTCAAATTATAGCCATATAATCAGTGAATTCAGAACTAGATTAATAGATAGTGCAAATAACATACACTGAAAATTGCTGGGAAATACCAGCAAGTCTGCCTTGAGTTTTGTTCCGTATTTTGCATTGTGCTTAAATAGGCTACGCAGTCTAGTACCTAGGAAAACATAAATATGATGTATATATGTTGTGTGACAAGGTTGAAATTATAATTTGACATTTATATTGTAAAACTTACACTCCCATTAATGAATCTTTCAGGTTTTAAGCACAATATATACTCCCTCGTGCAGTACCAAGCTTCGTAGTCCACAACCAACAGGCTGTAAAGTATACATGTTAGTCCATTTCTCCTTATTTTAACTTCACTTATAATGGATGTTCTAGTTAATTAGGAAAATATTAATATAATATACCTTAAGTTCAAGCCTTCATCCAACAAAAAACAACAAATATCAGATTCTTCCGACTCCGGATTTATTGGATTATCTAAAAATCCATTCTCTTGAATCTTGGAAACATTATTTGGTGTTACATGAATTGCTGTCCCATTTGAACTATCCCCTTTTGATTCCGATGTTCCTTAAATTGAGTTAGTTAGTGGCATGCCTCCTTGTGTCATGTACTTTCAAAGCCTTTGCCATTGTTGCATATAAGTTCTTGTTGATAATATCAGGAAACTCTGTGATGAAATCATTTATCTTTGGAATCAAGCTTTCAATTGAGATCCCTCTAGAATTAGGAATTGGAGGAATGTGACCACATGATATATCTATTATTGAGCGCTTGACTTGTGCCACCTCTTTCTGAATTTCGTCCATCTTTGTTGACAATAAACCAAATTGTGCATAAATGTAATGGTTGTCATAAGGTGATGATTGGTTTTGTGGGACAAAAATTGGAATTGAATTAGGAGTAATCACTGGATCAGGAGCCACCTCTTCCGTTCCACAAGCAGAATTTGTTATATTATCTGGAGTAGCACTTTCATTATCAACTTGAAATAGTTTTGGGCTACCTTTTGGTGTATATCCATTGTTGATCATACATGTAGGGGTGAAACTCGAACCGAGTAACTCGGTACTCGGCTCGGCACAGGCTCGATCGAACCCGTTCGATACCTTGGCTAACTGAGCCTGAACATGAAGCCAGGCTCGTCTTAATTTTCGAGCCGAGTCTGACCATATGCTGGTTCGGCTCGTGAAGCTCCGGAACATGTTAGGAAATATCAAAAAAAAGAATTAGATCTGTTCTTGAAATATAGCAATGGCGGAGTCTCAAAGAGTATGGAATAGTTGAAGAGGCAGCAGGAAAGAAATACTTTAAAATTCTCCTCTCTCTCTCTCTTCATTTAATTCTATAGTGCAGATCATTGTATAATTTATATTATTTGCTCTTATACTCATGACGTGTTTAAAATATATCATATCATTTTTAACTTTTTGTCAGTAAACAATAATTTTTTATTATTTTCGAAATCTGCATTTTAGAGGTATAGAGGTTGTAGGCATGTGTGTAGTCTGACATAAAAAAAAATTAACACAACATATCTTTACAAGCCGAGAGCCGATCCGAGTACTCGACGAACAAAATTGTTGAAGTTCGAGCCGAGCTCAAACAGCAGAATATATTAATGGCTCGAGCTCGAGCCGAGCCTGAACAACATGGCTTATTTTCCGAGCCGAGCCTGAACACTTGTGTGTTCGAATTATAGAGGCTCGTTTTCAGCCCTACATACATGCCTGCACACCCATAATTTTAATAGGTTAAAAAGCATATTCTGAAAGATGTATGAAGGAATGAAATATTTGTCTCATAATTTGAATGATATTTGATTATAGGCAAATAAAATTTAATATGAACTTATAAATGTGAATGAGGTTCAGAACACAAGTTATTTGAAAGTAATAAACTATAACACATGACAAATGTACCTTAAGACTCCAGTAGCCCCCCATCCTTTGCATATTTGTTGTTAGTAGGTTGACCCTTTGTTTGGTTAGGTAATCCACATAAGGGTATTCCGTGCGAAGACGAATGTAGTAACTAGTTCCAACTGGAATTACCATTGCTAGGAATAAAACCTGATTAGGCAAATGGATTCAGATATAACTTAATAAAATAATCAAATTAACAATGTGATAATAAAAAAAAATTGTATTGTAGATTCAATATGTAAGTACCTGTAACACTAACAAATATCCACTAACATAGGTTTGTGTGCTATTCTTCCATTTTGTAATTCCCTCCTCTAGTGTGACTAGAACTAGACCTGCCCAGTTAAACTCTTTAACTTTGTTCAACTCTACTAGAAAATTCAAGTAATAGATAGGCATGTTTTGTTGGCATCCAGGGAGCAAGACTGTGCCAAAAAGTAATGCCATGTACATAACTTTGAATTCATCCCCGGCAGTAGTGCACCCTTTCAGTCTTACAGTCAATGCTGTAATATCAATTCTCCCCTTGACTATAGTGAAATAATCCCCATAAAATTTGAAACCTTAAGAAGAATTTGGGTCAAACCTAACATTTAAATCTGAAATTGGTATTCCAAGTGCATTATTTATGGATTCACTATTGATCTCCACATAACCTTGATGAACTTGAATTCTATGTTGTTCACATTTATAATTGTCAATTATCCATTTTATAAGAACCCTATATATGGCATCCATTTGTAGCCTTGCAAGTGATCCAAATCCCGTATCCTCAATGGCCTGAATTTGTGGTTAGCTTAGTTGAACGTTAACTTCGATAAGTTTTCTCAATAAAGTTCTATGCTCAAATTTTGTGAGTTGTAAAATGCATATAGAGACAGTTATATAAAAAAGAATTGAAAAATTGGGTGAATATTTAATTTCATACCTGAGTTGGCTCCAAGATTCTAAAATGTCCTTCATATCTTTTACATCCTTGCTCGTTAGAGTCTTGTTCACCATTTCTCTATAATATTCATCTTGAGGCTGTATATTACATGAGCAAGCCTTAATTTTATGATTTAAATAGGATTAATTGTATATCAATCCAATACTAAAATATTGATTTTTCTATTATTTTTAGTTGATGAACCTTGGAATATGACTTTGTTGTTCCCTTTGTGGATATCCCCGTGTCCTTTTTCAATAATTCATATCTTTTGTTAGTTTGGATTTTGTAGGCACACTTCCACCTCAATATTTCAAATATGACTTCATTAGCCTTTCCTTAGAACTTCCCACCGGATGCGTTATTTTACCCTCGAGTGACCAAGATTTTGCAAGGTTGAGTTTGTTAACCTCACCGTAAGTGAGTTTTCTTTTTGTGTCATGACTACTTGGTGGATCATCCCTAATTCAATAAAATAAAATGGATATTAAATGATAAAATGTTACAGAAAAAAATAAAAGGTATTATATGATGGTTCTATTTGAAGCATTGTCTCCTAGAATTTAATTTCACTAACATTAGCAAACATATTCAAGAAATAACCTCAATATTTTGTGTAGTTTCCAACTTAGCATCTTATAAATATTAATCTTACGTTCACACTTAACCCCTTATAACTAATTAAATTATGAACATTGGCCATCATTAATTTTATAAATTCGTATTGAGCAACCCTAAAAACATGAAGTTCGCACTAACCCTCTTCTTTCTATTGCAGTTTGGCCATCTTAACCCTTAAAATATTACATTTAACCACTTAAAAATGAATATTTCGTAGTTAACCCCTAAAATTTCGTAGCATCTTAATTTTAGTTTATGAGAGATGGGTCATGCATATTTGTATGTACGTGAAAACCGGATTTCAAATTATCCTGAACAAATTCCCCATCTTTTGGCATGAACATAACAAATATTCTTGTATTTGTCTTTGACCCACAACCTTTATTTTAAAGGCACAACACCAGTAGTAAATATAACATAGTGCAATGCTAAGACATTTGATGTGTAGTATTTAGAAAGTATTTACCATCCAAACTTACATTGACCTTTTTGGGGGTTGATAACTTTTCTTGTAATTTTCTTGTGTATTCCTTGTACATCCATGTATTTGTGGGAATTTCATTATTTTCAAACAGTTAGATTAGATGATGAGTTTAATGGAGAGTCAATTTCATGTATTGCGTTATAAATATGATTAGTAATACATACCATGTATCTTTGCAATCACCACATATTGTACATTGACTCCTTAGTTTTAAGACAATACATATACTGCATTTTTGTATCTAGGAACCAAGTATAAGTTAAGTCTAATCATTTGTGTAGACAATCAATTTTGTATCAAAAACATGAACAAGATGAGGACTGTTTGGATAGTGGATGATATTGCAGTTTACATTGAATTGTTGTTGGAAGAAGCTTTCAAAGGAAATATACATTATACCAAGGAGAATGAAGAAGCTCTTAATCGGACAATTCCTCTTATTCAAGAGAGGACAGTGAAGACATTCACAAGGGAAGAATTGAGGCTAAAGTTTATTGACTTGCTCTACCGTTACGGCCTTTGGGAGAAGGCAATAAAATGTCGTAGAGTGCGCTAGAATCAAACACTTAATTTGTTGCAAAGCAAGGACAAGGTATGGGAGGATCTTCTTCAGGTATAAAATTTTAAAGTTTCCAAAGATATAGTCTATATTTGCAATTTTTTGTTATGATTTTCAGTTGATTTCTGGTATAGCGAAGGGACACTCGAGAGCGGGCAGAACTATACAGACATGAAGGGGAGAAATAGTGGTGGAAATTCAGCATCATATTTTCATACAAGCTTCCGGTGGATGAACTGGCAGTCTCACCACTTCAGTTACCACCAATCAACTTTGCTTCATCGTCAGAGGTCGAGGAAAATACTGACGGGGAGAGAGACAAGAAGAAACAGAGAATTGAGTAGGGGGTGTGATTTAACCGTTTTTCGTAGGGTTGGATTAAATCAATATAGGTTTATGGGGTTAGATTATATGTATTGTAGGGCTTAGTTACTTTATTCTGAATGGATCAATCTCAAGAAAGAACAATAAATAAAGAGCAAATAAGAACACAAGACGATGAATGTTGAATGTAGTATAGCAAAAGCTTTTCTATATTTTTATTATCAGATTGCCCAAGTACGGAGGCGTAAGTTCTGAATCGTTATTGTTGTCTAAATACAATGTTTAACTAGGTATTTATATGTTAACAACCCTAGCTATACAAGGAAACATAGTCCTAGTAGGACCTGGTATAATAATCCTGGACTTCAGGCTTGATCGCTGCAAATTGATATCTCTGGTTAGATCGCATGGCTCGTTAGCGAAACAGCTTTCCTGATCGAGTCAATCAAGTATTGTCTAGTCGTTTTGAGTGTTATAAGGGGTGTAAAACAGCCCCCATCAGTACTCCCTCATTTCTTCAAGCGTGTATGTAGTAGACGCTTGTAGAAGTAGATGGTCTTACGCGACTGTTTATTCTATGAATTGTACCTCGTTAAAAACCTTACTTGGAAAAAACCCTGTGGGAAAAAATCCTAAGCAAGGAAAAGAGTGCTACGCATCATAGATAGTCGTTTTATCGTTTTTCGATCTGTAATGTTGTTTCTTCTTCGAGGAGGTGATTCTTCTTTGCCGATTGGCGGGAATATGATTAGTCGCAAGAGGTTTGAAACGTCTTTTCGTCTTTCTATATAAATGATAGGATAGTGCCCAGCAAGCCAATACTAATTAGCTTGTTAGGGTACTGTTTTCTTATGGTTTATAATTAATACGCCCGTTCATTCATAGTACGTGAAATTGAACAATGGCCAACTTCATCTCTCGCGAACTTATCTAAGCGATTGGATGAAATCCTAAGGTCACAATAGACTATGGGACGATCGATTCACTTCAATACTGAGTGCAATCATGAAACAGTCTCAAAGGTCATGATCTTAAAACCGTTCCAAGTCATATATTCCGAACGAGACAGGGTATCGAAGGAATCGCAAAGACTTGTACAAGTATGCATGATTCACATGGAGTGAATTTGTAGCGTTTCATGAGCAAGGAATTTGAGGCCAGTGCATATGAGTAGGTGGTTGAATGGAGGATTGAACGCATCGAACGACCCGAACAGAGAAACCCATTATGGAAGCGCATGACGCATATCGGTGATGGGATGTTTCGCAAGGCTTATAATAGTGTACGATTTAGTCCTTGGACTTGAGGTGCTAGGGCGAATTCGGTGCACGAGTGTGCGTACTTAGATTTAGGTACTGGTCACGTAGCCTGGCCACAAAGTGCCTAAGTTGGGTGCGTACACAACTGTACGCGAGTGGTTAGTACTAAGAAAGGATCTATCGACTCATCCTGATAAGGTGGGAGAATTTCCTGTACGTTCTTCGATAATATGTTCCTAGAAATCCATGGCCATGGTTGGTGACGAATTTGGAAAGGGGTTTCCAAATTTAGCAGTCACAATGGAATTATTATCCAGAATTAGAAAGTACAGAATCGAGATAATTAGAGGCGCCGATCAATTCACACACCCTTGGTCTCGATCGGGAAATCAGTCGTGGAAGGACCGTATGTACATGGCAAATATAAGAGGTGAGGTTCACAATTATCATTTCACCTTTAATTGGGCTTCATGGGCTTGTGGCTAGACATCGACCATGAAGTGTGGGTATTCCTGAATTAATAAGAAAATTAATTCTGGAGTGGTCAATTAAAAGTTGTTTAATTGATCGGAGCATTTAATTGCTCGTTAATTAAATCACGAAAGTCGTGGGCCTGCTGCCAATTGATGGTGAACCCAGAGGATAACACACAATACAATTGGACGGTGACTGTCATAAAGGAAATGTATGATTTAAAGTTGTTATATCAAAGTAATTGAATTAAAACATTAATCCAATGGAAGAATGTTAATTAGAGTTATCTGATTAATTGTGAAATTAATTAAAGTTGTTAATTAATGAAGTTGGAAGACTAAATAATTAACCAATTTTAGGATTGGATAATTATATGGGTTGATTTGTGATAATCTTGAAAATAGGGGTAGGGGGCGATTTCTTGTGAAGAAAAAGAAAAGGAGTTTTAATCTTGGAGAACAAGCAAGAAGAGATCTATCAAATCTTGCATTCCTAAATTGATAAGGAACGGGGATTTGGTAGATAAGGGAAGAAGATATCTTCTAAGAGAAGGACTCTTCTCTTATAAATACTTCTTCTCCTCTCTTCATTCATAACTGGAAAACCCTGAGAGAAAAACTTTTTGAGAGAACAAAATTACTCTGCTGAATTAAAAGGAGAGAAGCCGATTTTTGCATAAAAGAAATCTGATTTTTGCATAAGAATTTTTATTTACAAAATCGCCCCACATACTTTCACCCAAAACCCTAGTCGCCCAAGCAAGCTTGGCCGAACCTGTTCTAGCCGATCCTGACCTGGCCGAAACTTAATCTGATCATATAAGCCCTGTGATTACTCTTCTTCCACAAGATCTTCCAATCCAGATCCACATCTAAGTCTAGATTCAGATCTACAGTCCTTTGCTGACAAATCTTTAAGATCCAGTTCGTAGCCTACGACTTGGAGGTGTCACTACAATCCAGTTGGTGTGGATCAACTTTGGAGGTGAGACACATGGATCACTCATATTGTGGATCGAACGAAACGCCTGGAGGTAACCACCACCGAGCTGTGGTGAGGTAAATCGCAAAACCCCCTTTGTTTATGTTTGGTTCGAGCTTTTCGTATAAATGACTGTGGAGAAAGATTTATGGGACTAATAGGGACCTCGAAAAATTTTAAATTTCGCACTTTGTTGTATTGACAATCGAGCCCCATATATAAAATATCCCAACAGTGGTATCAGAGCCAACTCCATACGTTTTATACGAAAAAGCCTGAACATAATGTGTGTTCACCGTATATGTTTAATTATATGTGTGAGAATGCGTGATAATTATGTTCTGTTGATTAATTCTTGCTTGTTTTGACTGGATCTATGATTGGGTAAAATTGCTTTTTAAGATCTGTGGCAAATTTATAGTTTTTCGAAAAATCAGGACTGTTTGTGCTATTATCGCAAATCGTGTAAATTAGGGCTGAAAATTCAATTTTCTGTTTCTGGAAATTTTTGTAAAATCTGGGCTGTTTCTGAAGTTCTGATCGCACGGGTTTTTTGGGCTGTTTTGCAATTTTTGAAAATTCAAGGACTGTTTTGTAATTTCCGAAAGTTCAGGGGTCAGTTTGCAAAATTCGAAAATTTTCTGGATTTCAAAATTCTATTTTCTGGTCCTTCTGTCCGAAAATTGTTTTGGGGGTATTTTGTAACTTTTCAAAAGTTTGGGGTCAAAAGTGCAATTTTCGAAAGTACAGGGGCCGAACTACAATTTTCAAAAGTTGAAAAATCAGAATCTGTATTTAAGGCAAAAAACTTGTTTTATTTACCCGAGAATTTATTTGTCATAATTAGTAGTGACTAAAAAGCAAGAATCATAGGAAATTAGTTTTAAAAGGTAGTTTTAAAATTAAGAAAGAAATACGTAAAAGTTGTTTGCATGTTTCTTGCTCTACGTGAACTGTTTACGTGGTTTTCGATCACGCCGAGCCTTGACCTTAGGTTAGATGTGATTGGTTTAATTTAATGTTTGGTTTTTATTGGGCCTGCGAGCTTGTTATTATTTTTGGGCCACTTTGAGCCTTTGTAATAGAATAGGGCTTTTATTGTTTTATTAGTTTAGAATGGAGGCCCGTTTACAAGCAAGGTGGGAGCCCAAGAAGAATTGAAGGCCATGTATGCATGGTACATTGTGCAATAGCATAGGTCCTTTAAAGAACCCTTTAGATTGACCAAAATTGGGCCAAAACCATTGGCTCGATGATGGCCCGCATAGAAGGCTCCCGATCGAAAACATATTGTGGTAGTATGCATGCTAGGCTTGTATGGCTTTTATTTATTAGTCGATTTATGACTTGTGTTTATGCGCGCTAGAATCTAGATCGAAAATAAAAGATAAAGCATAATTGAAGCGTTGAGATCTCGAGGAGAGTTTCTTCAAACTTTCAAAAACCGAAAATTCCCCTCTCGAATAAATATTAAGTCATATTGGGTTAAATATAAAATGAAGTTTTATAAATCCAAGCCTTCCATTAATAGGAACTAGTGCATGTTGTTTACTTATCGATAGAGGTGATTCAGAGTCTGGCACCCGAGTCGAAGAAAGGAACAATGCACGAAATTCCTTGACTCCTGTTTTTAACAAAACTCGACAAGGGTAAGGACTGGTCGGGACGTGAAGATCGACCGATAACTAGTTACGGAGAATTCATGACCGGGCCCGTTGCTTATCATGATTAATGGGTTAGACTTAACGCGTAGTAACATTTATGATGTAGCAGTGCTAGATAAATGCGAAAAACGAGGCAAAATAGCTTGAAGGTTGTGTAGTAGACACAATTGGTAAAATGTATACCTACCTAGGGAATTAATTGTATGGCCACGAGTCGTGGGTGCAACTAATTGCTGCTGGGACGTCAAGACCTACTAGGAAATAGATTTTTCCCGAAACTAGAAGGGGTTATTGTTTCGATAAAAATAGTGGGAGAACTTTTTCGATAAAAAATCTAAATTTCGTTAATTATAAGTATTAATATTAAACATGTCTGCTTATTGTTGTATGTTTTATTGTTAGCCATTCACCATCTAAACAATACTTAGTGCGTGTTAGAAACGAATCAACTTTGGGGAGTATGATGTGCAATTACCTTCACGAAACAACCATGGCTAAGTTTAATAATGTTAAGTAATATTGTTGTTACTTAACCAAGATGTTCAAACGAATCAATAGGCTTGGAGCCCTAATGATTCTCGAGGATGAGATAGGGATTACTCTACATGGTCTTTCTGACACCTTCACTCATTTCTTGCAACATTGTGATATTCCGCCTGATGGAATTGAAACAAAACAATTTCACGAGATGTTAGACAAATACGAAGGAGCTCATCTGAAAGGATTTGGACTATATGAAGCAATTTGCCCTCTGTGTAGGAACGAAAAGAAAATAAGGAAGCTCACTGAAAAGGAATCCTAGATAGACTTAACTACGGTATGACTTTAAGTTATACATCTGTTAATTCTTTTTTATGTAAGACATCTGATAAAACTTTCATTTTTGTAAAAGAATTTACAGCGGATGACAGTATTCCCTCTCCACCTAAAAGGAGGAAATTCCTTGAAAGGAAGATGCAAGCAGTGCAGAGAGAGTTGAGGGAAAACGAATTCAGGGATTGGGTCAAGGAAGAACTGAACCTAGACATTCCTTTTTAGCAAAAGAAGTTTTACTTAGTTTTTCGTATTAGCATGAGTTTTTAAAGTTTAGTTTATTTTGAGTATTATTTCAAATTTTGTACAAGACTTTATTGCTTTACCATTGAGAATAAAATTTATTTAATTAGAGCAATTTAACTTTGTACAAATGTTGATGTTTTGAAGCATAGAAATAAAACAATGATAAACGAATCAAAACTTCAAAAACTGCCTGCTGAATCGAAAAATGAATAAGACAAACTAGATGATCGTCCGTACTTGAAATGTTTATTTTGGACATTCTTCCTAAAGATTCGAAAGGAAAGTTTTTATCTACAGCTCTTGAAATAAAGAACTTGGGTAAATTCGTAACTTTCAAATCTTGAAGGAATAATGACCGAAATAAAGGATCGCTAAGGCATTCCAAACATTTCAATCAATGAGAACTAAAAGCACTAGTTCAAAAGGATGTTACTTCATATATACTTACGATTTCAATCGTCAAGGTGTATGTGTACTTTATTGAAGTGCAATTCTAAAACTGTTGAAGTAATTCAATAGACGTTTTGGAAATGAAGTAACTAGATGCATTATGTCATAAGCAATTTGATCTAATCAAACTTGCTGAAACATAAGCAAATAAATCCTCGATTATCTAAAAGGAGAATAGAATTCTCATGAAGCAAATCAAAGAAGGAATCAAACTCTGTTGATAAAACTTGGTTCGATTCATGACAGTGATCTTTCTAAATTCCTTTATTCACATTAGGGGATAACCTCCCCTGACTCTTCAAAAGTACTTAGTCTAGTATTTTTTGAAGTGAGTTCTTACACCGCCATGTCATTTAAGACATAGCAAAACACTCTTATATGAGAAATTAGATGATAGATCTAATTCATATAAAGCTTATGGGGTATCCAACGAAATCCATTGGATACATGTTCTACGACAACGAGAAATGAAAATATTTCCTAAGTAGCTTATTCCTCTGTTGACGAGTCCTTGTCAAAGGAAATAAGAAATGTCATAGAACTTGATGAAGTCCAAGAATTGGACCCATCCCCATGAACAGTGGGAGTGAACCCTGAAACGTGCTGGACCGATCTTTGCACAAACGTTTCGTAATCTAATCAAATTCGTAAGGAACTCAAAATTCCATTTTATGAAATTAAGAAATTGGATTTTAATCCAAGATTACAAAGAAACTATTAGCCATAGAAATGTGGTTTTGATACCAATGTATGACTATTGGATATGAATCCTGCATCTCACAATTAAAATTGATGAGATGATCTCTAATCAAATCCAAAGGTCAATCTATGACTTTTTCCCAAACATGGAACATGCAACTTGATAAGTTGATCAAGAATGTTGAAGCTGTCAAAAGGCATATGGATTCCAATTGTGCAAATGAATCAGTGGGAGCATAGTTGAGTTCGAAACGCAACAAGATGATGTTCTGTACATCAAGCATTATATAAGAATATCAGAGTAACACAGACGAAAGCGTGTTCTTCACGCAATTTTCCATGATAAGATTTGGGAATTACATCTCACATACTGGCAATACGTATTTATAGAGATAAAAGCGAAGTAGATGTTGGAATTCGCCGAATCTATGTACATAGACTATATATTGATCAAAATCAATATGGAAGAATCCAAGAAAGGATTGGT
The DNA here is from genome assembly GCA_003313485.2 of Penstemon barbatus. NCBI lineage: Eukaryota > Viridiplantae > Streptophyta > Magnoliopsida > Lamiales > Plantaginaceae > Penstemon > Penstemon barbatus. The sequence continues at coordinate 18,872,218 of CM064882.1, read as the reverse complement.
TCCAAAGAGACAAAATTTCTCTTACTTATTTAATGAGCCCTACATATAAATAAGTAAAGAAGTAACTATCTCAAGAAGCCTTATGCTTTGGCATTAGGATTGCATGTAGCATGCAATGTCTTGTACTAGACCTGACTCATCAAAAGCTCTGACTTCTCACGAGCTACCTGATAGTCGAACACCAGTAAAGGACACTGGACTACCATAAATGCAATCCTCGAAGATAATTAAAGGATATAATGCTGGTTTGTGGTAGTAGTGGAGAATTGAAACTCGAAGGATTTAATGATTCGAGATTTCAAGTCTGAAGTGGATGATTCATTCTGTCTCGATGGAGCAAAGGTAAATTGGAAGAAATTCCAATAAGTATACCATTGCCAACTCAATCAGAATAATCGCACCATTGTGATGCTGCACAAGGGAAAATGTTTAGATGAGAAACATTCATCCAATGATTGGATGAATTACCTAGCATGACAAAAGCCTATCATAATCTTAACCGATTTAGATAAGGCAATTGCTAAATGAAAGGAAAACGAGATCTCACCTCTAATCTGAACACAATACCATATGACTGAACAATTCATAGGTAGTTGAGACGCGTAGAAGTATTACGTCATCTCAACAAGGACAATTTAGCAGATCCACTAATTAAGCTCTTTCACAAAAGGGTTCGAGGGACATCTTGGTATAGATGGGTCTTAGAAATGTTGTGATTGGCTTTAGGGCAAGTGGGAGATTGATATGATAGTGCCCAGTAAGACAATACTAATTAGCTTGTTAAGGTACTATTTTCTCATGGTTTTTAATTAATACGCCCGTTCATTCATAGTACGTGAAATTGAACAATGGCCAACTTCATCTCTCGCGAGCTTATCTAAGCGATTGGATGAAATCCTAAGGTCACAATAGACTATGGGATGATTCACTTCAGTACTGAGTGCAATCATGAAACAGTCTCAAAGGTCGTGATCTTAAAACCGTTCCAAGTCATAGATTCCGAATGAGACAGGGTATCGAAGGAATTGCAAAGACTTGTACAAGTATGCATGATTCACATGGAGTGAATTTGTAGCGTTTCATGAGCAAGGAATTTGAGGCCAGTGCATATGAGTAGGTGGTTCAATGGAGGATTGAACGCATCAAACGACCCGAACAGAGAAACCCATTGTGGAAGCGCATGACGCATATCGGTGATGGGATGTTTCTCAAGGCTTATAATAGTGTACGATTTAGTCCTTGGACTTGAGGTGCTAGGGCGAATTCGGTGCACGAGTGTGCGTACTTAGATTTAGGTACTGGTCACGTAGCCTCGCCACAAAGTGCCTAAGTTGGGTGCGTACACAACTGTACGCGAATGGTTAGTACTAAGAAAGGATCTATTGACTCATCCTCATAAGGTGGGAGAATTTCCTGTACGTTCTTCGATAATATGTTCCTAGAAATCCATGGCTGATTTAACCGTATTTCGTCGGGTTAATTATATCAGTGAATATGGGATATTGGGGATTCTCAATATATATGATTTAAAGGGCTTTGTTACTTTATTCAGGAAGAATCAATCTCAAAGAAGAACAATTTTGAGGGAACAACAAGTAATTATGACAACCAACGTAAAATAATATGAATATGAAGAAAAAGCTCTTTTCTTATTGAATAATCTAGGATTATGCTGTTATGCAGACTTTAGTAGCGTATTTGCCGTGTGTGTAATACAATGATTAACTAGGTATTTATATCATATTAAACCTAGCACTACAAGGAAACATAATCCTAATAGGACTCGGCCCAATTGTCCTTCTTGAGTCCGGACTGTAGTCTGCTTGTTGAAGAGAGTCGTATTCTGCCGGGTCGATAAGATGATCCCGAACTGACTTGTTTGGTCGAACCGATCTTTTATACTTCAGTCGATCCGCACATTACAAGGGGTGCGAAATAGCCCCCATCAGTACTCCCTCACTTCTTCGAGCGTATATATAGTAGGAGCTCGTAGAAGTAAACGATTTCTTACGACTGTTATCTTCTATGAGTGGTGCCTCGTTAAAAACCTTACCTAAGAAAAAACCCTGTGGGAAAAAATCTTAAGTAAGGAAAAGAGTGCTACGCATCATAGATAGTCGTTTTCTCTTTCCAATTATGAATCGCCACGCGTCCCTTCGGGGAGGCCTTTTATCTTCTTCTGTTTTTTGCGGGAACGTGATTAATTGTGACGAGTTCAAAACGTCTTTTCTCTTCTCAGTATAAATAGGTGACTATTAAGTTTGTCATTTCTACTTTATACTTCCTTATACTTCGTAGTCGTTTTCTTGCTTAGTCGTTCATCATTGAAAGTTTTCCTTTTATCGACTCATATCCTCCGAGAATCCAAAAATATGGCTTATTTAGGAAAATCTTCTTCCTCCTTTAGGGAGAATGTCACTCCCATTATCGAGGACGGGTTGCATTCTAATCCTTCGAGCGAGCAAACTGGCGTTTCAGAATTCATTGTTCCTGCTGAAGATACCTTTAAGGTACAAATTCTTTCTGATACGGACGTCGCTGCCCGAGCCAAGCTTGGCAAAGGCACAGCTCCTCAAATTTCTGAACCGATTGAGGACCTAGCTTGTGCTTACACGGTGGATACTTTCTCTGAGGTTGTGAACAATTATGCCAAATATTTCCCGGAGGGTTCTGAGATAGTTCTCCCTTTCCCTTCTGATAGGGTTACATCACCACCGGAAGGATGTCGAGCCTTTTACACGGCCCATTTTAATAGTGGACTGCGTCTTTCGTTGTCTCCCCTGTTACTTGATATTCTAAAAATATTCAGTGTGTCCTTGACACAATTAGTCCCTAATTCCGTGGCCTTCGTGGTTTGTATTTCTGTCTTAATGATCGCGAAAGGGTTCCAACCTTCCTTTCGTAACTTTACACAACTGTTTCGGTTTAATATTTCTAGTTCCTCCAATCGCGGATATTTCTTCGCTAGTCAGAAGCCTAGTCGAGCGATCTTCGACTCCCTAGTTTCTAGCAACCCTTTGTTGGAAATCTCATTTTTTCTTTGTTCGTCCCCCATCTCATCTTCGTTTGGCGGATGGTTCGACTATACCCTTCTCGTGGGATCATGGCTCCAAATGGGTTTACAGAGGTCGCCTGCCGACTGGTGAACTCATTCCTGATGATGCTCAGTTTATTGGTGAAATCCATGCTATGCGTGCCAACAAATATCAGAGTGCTCTTCTGATTGGGGAAGTTTTCCTTCGTAAAGCGGGATTGAGTGCTCATGATTTTCCAATCACTTCATCATCTGAATCACTTGGTAAGCATTTTATTTCAGCTTAGTGTTGTGATGATCCCTTTTCTACAGAAAGTCTAACTTTTGTCTTGTTTCTTTTTCAGCTTTTATGGTAGAAAATTCCCGACATTCTTCAAAGGGAAAAATGGTGTTGTCCAAATCCTCCAAAACCATAGAGAACGTCCCTATCGAGCAGAGAGCGTCTCGGAAGAGAAAACTGGAGTTGAGTCATGACTTCGAGGAGAATGGAGAGGAATCTCCAGATTCTTCTCAAGAATCCCCTATTCGTCAGGGGACAGGATCCGGTTATCCCCCCCTCCAGCTTAGAACCTCTTTGGGTATTCGTGGATGTCGCAGCTGGTCGATGCCTCATCCTAATAATAATCCGGTGGAGAGAAAGAGGAGTTACTACGGTCGTTCTGGTAACGATCTTTCTTTACTCGGCGACAATCATCCAAAACCTACTTTGGTCGAAATGATTGAGGATCATTTAGAGGGAAAGAGAGCCGCTGGCTACTCTGAGAATGATTCATTTGTCCACGACGAGAGCGAGAATGCGGTCGATAAGGCAACTCGTGTTCTTTTGTCCAGCGTTTTTACTCGCGACATGAATAAGCTTCTTCGGAAGGATCCTTTGGAGAAATTTCAGCGAGCTTCCCTTTATGCTGAAAAGGTGATCTCTTTTTAAGTTTGCTTTATAGGATATTTTTCTTTGAAGATCCTTTTAGTTTGCTAACTCATTTCTTATTTTACCCCTTTTTCTTGTCAGACTAAGACTTGGTTAGCATCATATGCCTATGAAACTGCTCTCTGGAAGCTACAATGTGAGTTTCTGGATGAGAAATACAAAGCTTTACTTCGTACGTCTTCTGGTTCAGAGGTTGGTCCTTCAACGACTTCTTCCGTTCCGGCCGTAGAGACTCGGGCTACGGGGACTGAAGACCAGGAGATTATAGACAGGGTTCTGGAGACTTCCCGTGCTCAAGAACAAGCCAATCAATTGGCTAAAAAGTTAGAGGAGTTCCAATTTCAGAGTACTGCTCGGATTAGCGAGTTGGAATCTCAAGTATCAAGTCTTCAAGCTTCTTTAGAGGAGTATGAGGGGGACATTCCTCTTAGTGGACTCAGGGATCGTTATGGCCGGAATCCTGATGAAAAAGTTATTCATGAATTCCTCAGCTCTCCTGTCCATACGGCGTTGGTATATCAAATGGTCGGTCCGCTCTTATAAAGTACTTTCAAGAAAGCGGTTCATCAATTGGTCGCTTTTAAAATGATAGAGGATCGTCGAAAGGAATATTTTAAAACGGCACATATTCGGTTAAACCGCTATGACGAAGTATATTCTCCTTCCGAGCTTCCTGACGTCGTTTATCAAAATTTTCCTTTGGCTCACCTCGTCAAAGAGTTTGGAAATCCATTGCCGATTCCTCCTTCCGATATTAATGATGATGTCGATGACAATTTTATTGATCCAGAGGAAGAGGAAGAGGTTATTGAGCCAGCAAAAGAAGGAGACGTCGTTAGTGAACAAAAGATTCCGGAGGGCGATCAGGCTGCATGATATATTAATCCATGAAATTATCTATGTAACTATTTATCGTAGGTCTAAATGTAATATTACACTTTCACCCCTTTGTACGTTAAACGTTTCATATTCTGACAGTCACGTCCTTTCATCTTTGCCGTAATAATTCAGACAAGTCATTAACTTCGCCGTAATCATTATGCGTGTGTCTTTTCAAATTCTAGTGTTTACTCCAAGGTCAGTTTTTGTATTTCGCGCCCTTTCTTTGGGTTTATCGCGTCTTTTCGTATAATATAAATATAAAAAGGTAAAAACTTGTCTCGCTATTTACCGCTTTGCTTATCTCTCAACAAAATACTCCCTCTTTATTAGGTCGATAAGCTTTCTCGATATTTTAAAATTACTTCTTGAATTCAGATCATGACTAATCTTTTCGGTAATACATCAAAGCGTCCTTCCCGTGAGAACGCTAGAAATCCCAGATTGAAGAAGTCTCGAACAGAAGGTCCCTCGATGGAACCTCCTCGTTAGTCCTCTGTTAGTAGGTCGGTGACCGATACCTTTATCGTCCCCTCCGAACCTTTTTCTGTAGTTAGTTCATCCTTTGCAGAACCAAACGTTTCTTCTACCGCTGAAGTTGGAAGTATGCCTTCCCCTGGTCGGGTGGCTTTTGGCGATATGTCCAATGTGGAGCAGACTTATAATATACCTATTTCCTCAGGTGTTTCTTCTTTTGAGCATGCTTTTCACGGAGAGGTTCCTAACAACTCCGTTTCTTCCACAATTTCTACCGCCCAGCTTGTCAGCGGACCCCTAAGGGGAGATGCTACGGGGGCAGTTGGTGGAGATTCTTTTTTGGATCCGTCTATGACACAATTTGTGTCCCATGATTTTTCTGATTTTTTATTTAATGATACCACTGTTGTTACTACTTCTTTCGAATCTGGCGGGCCTTCTGGAGGTCGAATTGAGTCAAGGTCCGGTCGTCGGACCGTTATTTCTTCTTCGAGGAAGGAAACCTCGATTAGTCCCAACGAAGGGGAATCTCCTCGTCCATTAGATGATCGTTGTATCCTTGAGCCGGTTAAGGATATCGTGCAGTTAGCGACTCCCCGCCCTGACAATATTCCTCTTGTTAGTGAACTGACGGGCTCTGTTGAGCCCGACGCTTTGTCCTGGGATCTAGGCCTGAGCACAATTTTGCCCGGTGAGTTGAGGAAGCTTGAGGGTACTTCCAATGTACGCCTTGTTCAGTCGCTAGTGAAGTTGTGCGAGCAGGTAGACAAATCTTTCATTATTTTTCCTGCTTTTATTTTGATTACCTTGTTATGTAAGGACTGTTTTCTTTTTCCAGGCTAAGTACTTTGCACTCCAGCTGGGTGTGCAAAACGACGATCTGTGGATAAGTAAAGGTGCTTATCAACGTCGTTTAGAGTCGGAGTCGACGAAGGTCACAGGGCAGAGCCTCCAACTGCAGCTTGCCAATGATGATCTGAAAAAAATTACAAGAGGAGAAATCTGTTTGGGAGAAAGAGAAAAATGACTTGGTTCAGGCCGCTGCCCTAGCAGAGGAGTTTCGACGGCAGGCCTATGAGGAAGGTTATGATGCCGGTTATCTAAAGCGTCAGGAGGAACTGATGGCTTTTGCAGGTAACTTAACTCCTCTGAAGAGTGCTTCTGATAGGCGACCCGGTGATAACAACCCTTCTCGGTGATCTGTTCGACCCGGCCTTTCTCTCTCTCTCTCTTTTTTTTTTTTTTTTTTATTGTAGTGCCCAAACTTTTGTGTAGTCGCTTGGGCTGAAGTTTTTGTATTGGGCGGATGATTTAATTAAAAACTATGATCTTTTACGGGCAGATCCATGCCTTGATCAATTTCATTCCGTAGATATATTTTGTTATGCACATTTTGTTGTTATGCATAAATATAACTTCTCGAAATAATCAGTATAGATTAGTATACTTATCTCATATTAGTCTTCTGGGGGAATATCCAGTCTTCTAAAATGTAGCTTAGTCTTGCTCGATCAGTGTTTAAGTAACTGAATGATATAACGTTTGTTCTGCAAGTCAAACTTTTTTCAAAGCAAGAATGATGATCAACCAAGTATGGTCCCTTGGGTTATATCCAAAGTCACGTTATTCATTAAAATGTAGACAGTATGCCACTCGTATCGATAATCGATTGATTAACCGTTAAGTAGCGCTCAATATTCTGGTCGATGTTCGAACATCACCTTGTAAAATTGTCTTTTTGTCACGTATATCTTATATAAGGAGGCTATCGTTCCTTCTGTTGAACTTCTGCCTTTCTTTTCATAGGACTAAGTTTGAATAGAAGATATCGCTCTAGGTATCTTCCTAAAAATCTATGTTTCTCTGTATCGAATGTGAGTCCATGTTCTTCAAATAAAGCAATCAGCGTATCAATGTATTATGTCTTTGATATGGGAGGAATTTGAAAACGTAAAATTATTAGCCAGATATGGCCTGTTCAGACCTCCTTCAGCAATTCTTTGGAATATTAGGCAGTGTCGATAGTGCAGTCTGGCATCATGGTATTTACCGCCTCAATATCGACGTCAGATTTCTTGGACTCCAATGGAGTTCTTGTATAGCCAAGTTAATAGTTCCCCATATAATGTATAAGGCAGTGACAACCCTCGTATGCTGGAAGATTAGTTCTTATATTTCTAGTTGAACCAATATTTTTTCGTAATGGTGTTAATTTACATGTCTTCGTTGAGGATCTTAAGCTTTCTGTCGAGCGACTATCATATGTGAGCGTGCAAACTTTTCAGGTCCGGAGCTCTTTTTGAACCTGCTTCGAATGCTCTTTGATCGCTTCGATCTTAATTTTCTTTTCTCATCGATTCATTGTGTCGATCAGAGAGGTGCCGTTCCAACTTACTTGCATTAATTACGGGAAGTCAAAAGGCCGCATTTCCGTCCCTTGATCAAATATTTATCCAGCCGTTGGATTACTCAGATCTATCCCTATAAATAGGGAGGTGGTTTGCATATTTCATTTGTATTTCTCAAAAAAGGATGGAGTTCTCAGCTTCCTTAAATTTCATTTTGCCTTCTGATCCCATAATATTCAAAAAGTCACATTATAGTGATTCATATCGTAATAACTTAAATTTCTTCTGCCTCGTACTGATGGGTCCCATTGATGCCCTACCTTGTACTAACGGGTCCCATGTGGCCTCTGCCTTATTCTTCATGGGTTTGAGGTCCGTGGTTTCTTGTTTGCACATGGAGGGTTCATACTTACCAGGCATCCTTGTTCTTGGATGTTACCTCAGGAGTGGTCGTCCACTGGGGTGTGCTGGTAAGTTTTATTCTTTACGACTCCTCCAAAGAGATGCTGCTTCAGAGTAAAAGTCTACACCCTTATACAAGTAGTATCTCGTTGTGGGTGAATGAGTATTGCCGGTTATCTGGCTGGTAATGCTCATTTCGTCTGGAAGAACATTTGATCTTTAGAGCCTGGCCATCGAACCAAAGAAGTCGATCATCCTGAGCAGCATGCTTCTTAGGTGGTCGTTCCTAATCATCGAGGCACTAGGGAGGAGATTGATGTTTCCGTGGACATTGTCGTGAAGAGCACCAATCCATAAAATAGGATTAGTTTATCTAAACAATTGTAATGATGTGTAGATCGTATATAGACCTTTGTAAGCTTTTTTGTATGTAATTTATTACATGTTCCTTGAACACAGATGAATAAAACTTTCTCATTATTCATTGCATTCTTCTTGTTGTTGATTTCGTCTAAATCATAGTTATTATTATAATCGAGGAGCATTTATCGAGCGGATCGATTTATACTCAACTCTTTTTCATTTAGACTTAGGTTTTTATAACAAAAGCCTTTTTGATTGTTAAAAATAGATCGAGGAGTGTTTATTGAGCGGATCAATGTATACTTCAACTCGTTTTTTGTGTAGACTTAGGTTTTAATACCAAAAGTCTTTTAGTCGTTGTAAATAGATCGAGGAGTATTTATTGAGCGGATCAATGTATACTCAACTCTTTTTTGTTTAGACTCAGGCTTTTATACCAAAAGCCTTATAGTCGTTAAAAATAGATCGAGGAGTGTTTATTGAGCGGATCAATGTATACTCAACTCTTTTTGTTTAGACTTAGGTTTTTAGCACCAGAAGTCTATTAGTCGTTGAAAAGTAATCGAGGAGTGTTTATTGAGCGGATCAATGTATACTCAACTCTTTTTGTTTAGACTTAGGTTTTTAGCACCAGAAGTCTATTAGTCGTTGAAAAGTAATCGAGGAGTTTTATTGAGCGGATCAATGTATACTCAACTCTTTTTTGTTTAGACTTAGGTTTTTAACACCAGAAGTCTATTAATCGCTTTAATAGATCGAGTAGTGTTTATTGAGCGGATCAATGTATACTCAACTCTTTTTGTTTAGACTTAGGTATTTAGCACCAGAAGTCTATTAGTCGTTGAAAAGTAATCGAGGAGTGTTTATTGAGCGGATCAATTTATACTCAACTCTTTTTGTTTAGACTTAGGTTTTTAACACCAGAAGTCTATTAATCGCTTTAATAGATCGAGGAGTGTTTATTGAGCGGATCAATGTATACTCGACTCGTTTGTTGTTAGATCGAGGAGTGTTTATTGAGCGGATAAATGTATACTCGACCCGTTTGTTGTTAGATCGAGGAGTTTGTATTGAGCGGATCAATGTATACTCGACTCTTTTGTTGTTAGATCGAGGAGTTTTATTGAGCGAATCAATGTATACTCGACTCGTTTGTATCTTGATCTTGACCAATACTATCGTAGGATTGCGAGGAGTGTTTCGCGAATCAATCGATTTATACTCAATCTTGATTTAATATTTAAAATCGCTAAAATCTTTAATAATTGAACTGTAGGCTAAGGCCTTTATTACAAAAAATAAAACTTACTAAAATAAAATAAAGCAGCATGATCTACTAAAATTTATTTACCATAGTATTTACCATAGTATTTTCTATGAACATTTCTTTCCTACGCCAATGACAACGTAAAGGCCCATCCCAATTTTGTTGTAACTTTCCCACATGCTTGGATACTTCTACCTTTTTCAAGACCAGGTCCCCTTCTTTGATGGTTCAGATGCGTACCTTTTGATTATACGCCCTTTCCATATTTGCTTTAGTGACTTGCAAACGTACAGCGGCTTTTTCTCTTAAAGCTTCTATTAAATCAATATCATTTTCTCTTGCCTTTTCATTTTCCTGATCGTCATACATTTCAATTCTCGGTGTTGGAATTAGAGTTTCGATTGGAATAACAGCTTCGGAGCCATATACTAGGCTAAATGGGGTTTCCCCGGTTGAGGTCCTGACAGTGGTTCGATTAGCCCGAAGGACTCCTGGGAGTTCATCAAGCCATTTTCCTTTGGCTGCCCCTAAATGTCCGTTCGCTCTAGGATGCCCGACCGAAGTGAAATTTTGTTGAAGTCCTAGTTTTGAACCCCATTCTATTACCTGTTTTCCCGCAAATTGGGTTCTATTATCAGAAATTAGGATTCTCGGGATGCCAAATCGACATACTATGAATTTCCAGAGGAAGTTGATCACTTGGAACTGAGTTATCCGTGCAAGGGCGATGCATTCTATCCATTTGCTGAAGTATTCAACAGCAACCAGAACGTATGCTTTCTTGGATCTAGCTGCTGGGAAAGGTCCTACAATGTCCATTCCCCATTGATCGAACGGCCAACACACTGGTATCGGGTGTATGTTTTCGGCTGGTTGATGACATATATTTGCATGGACTTGGCAATGATGACATTTTTGGACATACTGTATGGCATCGTTGTTGAGGGTAGGCCAATAATGTGACGCCCCGCTCCTCGGGTTGGGTTTCACATGGCCCATCTCCGAGTTTGGGATCGCCCGGCGCGGGATAACCCATCAGAGAGAAAACATAAAGAGGAGTTACCGAAACTTGAACTCCTCCAAACACGGTGGTAGCACGGCGGCGTACTGGTGGCGGTCCGGCAGTGGGCTGGTGGCACGGCAGCGGTGGTGGTGGCGGTTCTCCGGCGGCTTCACGGCGGTGGTGTGGTGGCCCCTACTTTTCCTACACTTTCTCACACTAACTTTCACCTTTTCTCAGACACTCTCTTTCTCTCTAAATCTTAACTATGTGGATACTAAAATGAGATGAATAAAATCTGAAAAAATGTGTAGAAAGGTGTTTAAATACACATTGGGAAGGTGGGAGATATGATTACTCCCCAAGAAATAAGCCAATGCATGTTCATCTTGGATATAGAAATTTATCTAACCAAGAGGCATGCTTGGCCACTCCCTAGGGCTGGTTAGGAGAGCTATAAAGGCTCTCCTATCAGCTGAAATCATGTAGGGGCGGAATTTGCACTTTGCCCCCTGAAGTTTTGGTAAAGTGCATTTTTGCCCCAAAAATTATTTATTTTGCACAATTAAGTCCAAATATTTTTCAAAAGAGGTATACTATTGTTTTAAAGTATTTTTGTGTTTCTAAATCATTTCAAAGTTAATAAGAACATAGGAGATAAATTAATTGTACATTTTACCCCAAAGTAACACTTAATTTTTAAAAAATAAGATATAACACATGAAATTGGATTAAAAATTCACTAAAATACGATTAAAGAGGTCCAAAATTTATGGGGCGTTACAAATAATAACCTGTTCGAAGGCATTTTAAAGCCAAGGCCCTCGCTCCGCTGTGATTCCATGCTTCTCCTTCGTGTATTTCTCGGAGTATATCATCGATTTGAGATTCGGAGATGCATCTTAGAAGAATTCCCGATACCGATCTTGGGTAAAGTTTTCTTCTATTAACGTATACTTTGGAGCACGATATTTTATTTTACGAGCTTCGTTTTGGTCGAGCGGCAGCTTTCCTTCTCGAAGGTACTCTATCATCGGAGTCATCCAATTTGTTTCGGCCTCTTCGATTTCCATTACTTGAGTGATTGGTGTTTCATCGATATTGATTGCTGGTGTATTAGACATTAGCCAAGTGATTACTCTTTCAGTCTTTCCGTCGTTGGATGCTGTAAATCTAGAGAGTTGATCAGCCCATTTATTTTCCGATCTTGGGATGTTTTGTATCCCAAATTCTTCGAATTTTCCAGCCAGTTGTTTCACTTTGGCCAGATATTTGATCATGTTAAATTCCTTTGCCTCATATAGGCCCTCTATTTGTCTTTGTACTAACTCTGAATCGGTTAATACTTTAAGATTCTTTATGTCTGCTTTGATTGCCATTTCCATTCCTGCGATCAATGCTTCATATTCTGCTTCGTTGTTTGTAACGATGAAGTCTAATGTTATCGCGTAATTGATATCCTCCTTATTTGGCCCGGTAAAGTTGATTCCAGCACCTCCTCCTTCTCGGCACGAAGCGCCGTCGACGTGCATTAACCAGGTTTGATTTTCTACGATCAGGATATCATGTGCATGGCTGGTTGATTCAGGATTTTCAACTTCCTGGCTCGGAGTCTCTAATAGAAAATCGGCTAGGACTTGTGCTTTAATTGCAATCCTTGGTTTGTACTCGATGTCGAACTGACCGAGTTCGACCGCCCATTTGATCAATCTTCCAGAGGCTTCTGGCTTTGCTAAGACCTGTATTAATGGTTGATTGGTTAATACCACAATTTTATAGGTCAGAAAATAGGGTCGAAGTTTTCTTGCTGCCACTACTAAGGCCAAGGCGAATTTCTCTATTTCCAAGTAGTTTTTCTCGGCCCCCTGCAATAGTTTGCTTAAGTAATAAACAGGCTTATGTTCTAAACCATCCACTTTAACTAGTACCGAACTAATGGCCACTCCAGAGATCGATATGTATAAATATAATGTTCTCCTTCGGTTGGTTTGGCCAATAGTGGGGACGTTGTTAGGTATTCTTTCAATCGTTCAAAGGCCTGGTCGCATTCTTCCGTCCAAGCAAAGTTTTTCGCTTTTCGAAGCGTTTGGAAAAACGGCAAGCTTCTGTCAGCTGACTTGGATATAAATCTGTTTAGCGCCACAATTTTGCCTACCAAGCTCTGTACTTGGGAGATCGTTTTTGGAGGCTTCATTTCAGTTATCGCTCGAATTTTTTCTGGGTTGGCCTCAATTCCACGCTGTTGTACCAGATATCCCAAAAACTTTCCGAATTTAACCCCGAAAGTGCATTTCGCAGGGTTTAGCTTCATTCGATACTTTCTCAATATTTGGAAGCATCGATCGAGGTGCTTTACGCGATCAGCTTCATTCATGCTCTTGACCAACATATCATCTACGTATACTTCCATTATTTCTCCAATTAATTCTTTAAACATCAGGTTAACTAACCTTTGGTAGGTGGCCCCGGCATTCCTCAAGCCGAACGACATTACTATAAAGGAATACATTCCTTGCTCGGTTACGAACGCAGTTTTCTCTTGGTCCCGCTCGTCCATGTATATTTGATAGAAACCTTGGAAAGCATCCATCATACTGAAAATTGCAAAACCAGCGGTGGAGTCGACTAATAAGTCGATCCTTGGGAAAGGATATGGATCCCGCGGGCATAATTTGTTAAGGTCGGTGAAATCGTTGCACATCCTCTATTTGCTATCCTTTTTGTCTCCCTATGCTACTAGCACGACATTACATAGCCACTCCGAGAAGTGTATTTCTCGAATTTGTTTTGCTTTGAGTAGCCTTTCTACTTCGGCTTTAATTATTTTGTCCTTTATTGGTCCATGATTCCTCTTCTTTTGCCTAGCAGGTTTTGCCAGAGGGTCGATTTTTAGGGAATGACTGATTACCCGAGGGTCAATCCCTTCAATGTCGTTCGCGCTCCAGGCGAAGATATCTACATTATTTCTGAGAAAGTTGATCAGCATTACTTTTCCTTCTTGGCTTAATTCCGTTCCTATTCTTGTCGTTTTTGTTGGGTCCCCTTGTATCAATAGGACATCTTTGTATTCTGGTGGTTTTAAAGCTAAATCCACTGGTTCCTTTCCCTTTTTGTCTATTCTGTCGGTGCTAGGAATATCAACTTCGATTCTATCATCGTTGTCTTCACACTTTCTTATGCTTGGGGTAATTGATCCTGGGCGATTTCCCAGGGTTAGCGATGTGCTGTAGCAGTCCCATGCCATGCAATGATCGTTAACTATTTCTCCGATTCCTGCGTTGGTTGGAAATTTTATTTTCTAATGGTATGTTGAAACTACAGCTCGGAATAGATTGAGTGCTGGTCGCCCTAGTATAGCATTGTAGGCAAAGGGAGTTTCTACTACTAAAAATTTCACTAGCTTCACTGTCCGATAGGGTTTCTTCCCGAGAGAGACGCTTAAAGTTATTGTGCCACAGGGGACAATCTCCGATCCCCGAACTCTACTAGAGGCGTGGCTTGGCTACTCTTTGGAATATTATTTGTCCGAAATCCATCTGGGCTAGTACCTCTTTAGAGATGATATTTGCAGAGCTTCCATTATCAATTAGGATTCTTTTGACGTTGTAATTTGCTATTTCTAGGGATACCACCATCGGGAAATCGGGGCTATCCTCTTTCGTGTCCCAAACAAGGTTTTTGGGTACTTCGCCTTCGTTGAAACTAATTAGCTGGTGCGTCGTTGCTTTATTTCCTAAGGTCCATATTTCTTTCGGATATTTTAGGTTTTCGACTATGGATCTAGCAGTCCTTCGACGAGCATTACGACTATCTCCCCCTGCGGGTCCCCCTGAGATCGTGTGTATGGTTCCGTTGATCTGATCATTATTAGTTCTTGTGAGGGACCTTCATTAGGGGACCTTCTACGTGAATTTCTTCTTGGGTGGTTATACCGAGGACTCCCGCTTCTTTCTCGCTTGCGGTTATCCCGCTCCAAATAGTCATTTAATTTTCCTTGTTCGATCAGCTTTTCGATCTCTCTTTTAAGGTGAAAACAATCTTCAGTGCGGTGCCCATGTGCACGATGATACTTGCAATACAAGTCATAATTTCGTCCACTTGGTCTGGGCTGAGCGATTTTCTTTGCTTCTGGGATCCAATTATTCCTTTCTAGTATAGCCAAGATTTCTTCTATTGGAACGGTTAGTCTTGGGTGATCTACTTGATTGACCCTGCTCCGGATTGCCGGTTTGCTGATTCTAGGTTTTTGATAGATGTTAGGTCATCTATCCTGGTCGTTTTTATTATATTCTAATTGCTGGAAGACGTTGCCTTTCCTCAAAGATCGTTCATAGTCCATGGACTTTTGGGCAGGAATTCTATCTTGCCGTTTGGGGCCCGAGGTCGTAGCTTTGTTTTTGTTCTTATATTTAAAAGAATTCATCTCTTCCTGGGTCATATACTTAGACGCCAGGCTCATGATGTCCGCGAACGTTCTTGGTTGTTTTCGGCTAAGGGCGTTTCCAAACTACCTATTCTTTGTGAGGTCGAAGAGAATCGAGATTATGTAATCGATATTGGGGGAATCAATTTTGAGTAATTCGACATTAAATCTTGCCAACCAGTTCCTTAAAGATTCACCTTCTTGTTGATAAATGATTCCTAAATAGCTCGTTGGCAATTTTTGTCTTTTTTGACTGGCGAATTGCAGTGTTAGTTTGTTACATAATTCTCGAAAACTGAATATGGAGTTGGCTGGTTGTTTGGCGAACCAGTCCAAAGCTAATCCTTCTAGCGTGGTCACCATCAGCTTAGCGGTGAACTCCGCTGAGTGAGAATACAAGTTCATTTTGTTTGTGAAACTAAAGATATAGTCATCTGGATCAGTGGTTCCGTCATATCTGGGTAGTCTACCCGGAACCTGTCCGATTGACTGTGCCTCTTTTATTTCTCTGCAGAAGGGAGAGCATGCTGCTAGGCTCTCCTGGAGTTCTGTGGTTCTGGCCCACGGGTTTTGAACGGATCGTAAGCGTTGCTCGAGTCGTTCTTGTACCATCTTTTCGATTTCTGTTTCCGAGAATCGCATTGTTCTTGGTCGATTCGGGATCGCCTCGCCAGTGTCATCCTCGATGGGGATTATGGTGTGTTCCTTTGATTCGTTGCGTTGTGGTCTCCTTCGATCCGCTTTTCTTCGGACGTTGTCATCGGAGGGTTTTGAATTGCCCTGCTGCGGACTGTGTAGCGAGCGTCGCTCGCTTGCCGAGCTGTCAGCTTGTTGAGAGATTTGATCGTTCTGCCTCGGCGTTCTTTGAGTGGGATTTACCCTAGTAGTTCTAACGTTTCGAGGGACTTGATCGAGTACAAGTAATTCCTCTGGGGAGAGTGATTTAAGGAGCATAGCGATCTGTCGTAATTTCTCCTGAGCATCTGACAGGGGAACTGGGATCGTTGGTGCCACACGTTCTTCCAGTACTGCGCCAGTAGGGATCCCTTGTGGTTCTACCTGATTCTGATGATGCTCATTCTGTTGCTGGCTGTCGTTGGATACACAGGCGTTATTATCGGTATTGCCCGGTAGATCCTTAGACGCATCATGTTGGTTGGTCATGTTACTTCTTGCTCCGTTACGAGCGCTCTTCCTTGGGCGAGCCATATGTCGATCGAATAATTAACCTAGCCCCACGGTGGGCGCCTACTGATTTGACCGTATTTCATCGGGTTAATTATATCAGTGAATATGGGATATTGGGGATTCTCAATATATATGATTTAAAGGGCTCTGTTACTTTATTCAGGATGGATCAATCTCAAAGAAGAACAATTTTGAGGGAACAACAAGTAATTATGACAACCAACGTAAAATAATATGAATATGAAGAAAAAGCTCTTTTCTTATTGAATAATCTAGGATTATGCTGTTATGCAGACTTTAGTAGCGTATTTGCCGTGTGTGTAATACAATGATTAACTAGGTATTTATATCATATTAAACCTAGCATTACAAGGAAACATAATCCTAATAGGACTCGGCCCAATTGTCCTTCTTGAGTCCGGACTCTAGTCTGCTTGTTGAAGAGAGTCCGGACTCTAGTCTGCTCGAACCGATCTTTTATACTTCAGCCGATCCGCACATTACAAGGGGTGCGAAATAGCCCCCATCAATGGCCATGGTTGGTGACGAATTTGGAAAGGGGTTTCCAAATTTAGCAGTCACACAGGAATTATTATACAGAATTAGAAAGTACAGCATCTAGATAATTATAGGTGCCGATCCATTCACACACCCTAGGTCTCGATCGTGAAATCAGTCGTGGAAGGACCGTATGTACATGTCAATTATAAGAGGTGAGGTTCACAATTATCATTTCACCTTTAATTGGGCTTCATGGGCTTGTGGCTAGACATCGACCATGAAGTGTGGGTACTCCTGAATTAATAAGAAAATTAATTCTGGAGTGGTCAATTAAAAGTTGTTTAATTGATCGGAGCATTTAATTGCTCGTTAATTAAATCACGAAAGTCGTGGGCCTGCTGCCAATTGATGGTGGGAGGATAACACACAATACAATTGGACGGTGACTGTCATAAAGGAAATGTATGATTTAAAGTTGTTAAATCAAAGTAATTGAATTAAGGCATTAATTCAATGGAAGAATATTAATTAGATATCCAATTGATTAATGTTCAATTAATTAATTAGAGTTATCTGATTAATTGTGAAATTAATTAATGTTGTTAATTAATGAAGTTGGAAGATTAAATAATTAACCAATTTTAGGATTGGATAATTATATGGGTTGATTTGTGATAATCTTGAAAATAGGGGTAGGGGCCGATTTTTTGTGAAGAAAAAGAAAAGGAGTTTTAATTTTGGAGAACAAGCAAGAAGAGATCTATCAAATCTTGCATTCCTAAGTTGATAAGGAATGGGGATTTGATAGATAAGGGAAGAAGATATCTTCTAAGAGAAGATCTCTTCTCCTATAAATACTTCTTCTCTTCTCTTCATTCATAACTGAAAAACCCTGATAGAAAAACTTTTTGAGAGAACAAAATTACTCTGCTGAATTAAAAGGAGAGAAGCCGATTTTTGCATAAAAGAAATCTGATTTTTGCATAAGAATTTTTATTTACAAAATCGCCCCACATACTTTCACCCAAAACCCTAGTCACCCAAGCAAGCTCGGCCGAACCTGTTCTAGCCAATCCTGACCTGGCCGAAACTTGATCTGATCACATAAGCCCTGTGATTAGTCTTCTTCCACAAGATCTTCCAATCCAGATCTAGATCTAAATCCAGATCCAGATCTACAGTTCTTTGCTGACAAATCTTCAAGATCCAGTTCGTAGCCTACGACTTGGAGGTGTCACTACAATCCAGTTGGTGTGGATCAAGTTTGGAGGTGAAACACATGGATCACTCATATTGTGGGTCGAACGAAACGCCTGGAGGTAACCACCACCGAGCTGTGGTGAGGTAAATCGCAAAACCCCTTTGTTTATGTTTTGTTCAAGCTTTTCGTATAAATGACTGTGGAGAAAGATTTATGGGACTAATAGGGACCTCGAAAAATTTTAAATTTCGCACTTTGTTATATTGAAAATCGAGCCCCATATATAGAATATCCCATCAATAAATAGGTGATCGCTTTTTTAACCATCTTTCACTTTCCAGCTCCCATTTTCTCGTAGTAATTTTCTTACTCGATAATTTCTTCCAATATATTGTATTCATCGATCACTATTTTCCGAGGATTAAATATCATGGCCTCTATTTCAAAGAACCCCTCATCTTCTTATCTTGAACAAGTAACTCCTGTTATCGACACGGGGGCTTCTTCTAGCCCTCCATCAATACAGACATGAGTATCCGAGATGATTATTCCTGAGAAAGACACTTTTTCAGTGCGGATCATATTTGACCCATAGGTTGCTGCCAAGGCTAAAAAAGGCAAGGGTGCCGTCGCCCAAGTCTCTGATCCGATCGAGAACCTTTCCTGTGCGTATACCGATGAGACTTTCCATGAGGTCTTGGATAATTATACAAAATATTTCCCTGAAGGTTCAGAGATTATTCTTCCATCTCCTTCTGACAAGGTTACTTCTCTGCCCGAAGGTTGTCGGGCTTTTTATACTGCCCATTTCAATCATGGTCTCTGTCTTCCGCTGTCTGCCTTATTCCTTGATATTTTAAGGGTATTCAGCGTCTCTTTGACGCAATTGGTTCCCAATTCCGTAGCATTTGTCGTTTGTTTTCTGTCCTGATGATTGCAAAAGGGTTTCAACATTCTCTTCGTAATTTTACCCAGTTATTCTGTTTCAATATTTCTAGTTCTTCCAATCACGGGTACTTCCTTGCTAGTCAGAAGTCTAGTTGCTCTATCTTTGATTCCCCCGTTTCAAGCAATCCTGCTTGGAAATCACATTTTTTCTTTGTTCGTCCCCTTCGCATCTTGTCTTAGCAAATGGTTCCACCAAGCCATTCTCGTGGGACCATGGTTCCAAGTGGATCTCTGGTGGTCGCTCCGTTACGGGCCACTTTATTTCCGATGATCCAAAGTTAGTGGACGAGATAGTGGAGATGCGCGCTGACAAGTACCAATGTGCCCTTCTTATTGGAGAGGCCTTTCTTCGTAAAGCGGGCCTGAGCCCTAACACCTTTCCTATCTCTTCTTCCTCACAGTCGCTTAGTAAGCATTATATCTTATTATTGTATTTGCTTATATTTTCTTTGAGTAGTTTATTTGACGGGAGTTTGTTTTCTCCAGTTTCCATGGTAGAGAATTCCCGGCACTCTTCAAAAGGGAAGATGGTTATGTCAAAATCCACCAAAACTGTGGAGAACTATCCAATCGAACAAAGAGTGTCCAAAAAGAGAAAATTGGATTCGGCCATGATTCAGAGGATTATAGAGAGGATTCTCCGGATTCTTCTCAAGAAGCTTCTCTGCAACCTTCGTTTTCATCGATTCCGGACCATCCAGGGACCGGACAGGGTTATCCGCCTCTCCAGCTCAGAACTTCCCTTGGTATCCGTGGTTGTCGTAGCTAGTCGATGCTCCATCCTATAGACACGCCAGTTAAAAGGAGGAGGCAATACTATGGTCGCTCCGGTGAGGACCTCTCTTTGCTTGGCGAACAGCACCCGAAACCTACCGTCGTCGAGATGATCGAAGATCATTTACAGGGAAAGAGGGCGGCTGGTTACTCCGAGAAAGATTCTTTGATCCATGACGAGAACGAGAATGGAATTGATAATGCTACCCGTATCCTTCTTTCTAGTGTTTTTACACGTGACATCAACAAGTTGCTCCGCAATGATCCCTTGGAGAAGTTACAGAAAGCTTCTCTTTATGTTGAGAAGGTATTTACTATTACGTATGTTTCTTTTCAACTTTCATAAATGTGTTTCCTATTCATTGATTCATTCTTTTAATTCCACAGACCAATACTTGTTTGACGTAATACGCTTATGAAGCTGCTCTTTGGAAGCAACAATGCGAATTTCTTGAGGAAAGGAATAAGGCATTGCTTCAGCAAGCATCTGCTTCAGAGGTTGGTCCTTCTACGTCTTCTTCTCTTCCACCTTCAACCACTGATCCTCAAGCTATGGGAACTGATGATCCTGAAGTTTTGAACAATATTCTAGAGACTTCTCGCGCTGAAGAGTGGGTCAACCAGTTGGCCAAGGAGCTGGAAGATTGTCAAGTTCAAAGCACTACTCGGATCAGTGAGCTGGAGTCGCAGGTCGCTAGTCTTCAGACTTCCTTGGACGAGTATGAAAAGGATCTTCCTCTCAGCGGACTCACTGATCGATATGGTAGGAATTCTGACGAGAAGGTGATCCGTGATTTCCTTAGTTCTCCCGTTCATACCGCTTTAGTGTACCAGAAAGTCGGTCCGCTCCTTGAAAGCACTTTTAAGAAAGTGATCCATTAGATGGTCGCTATGGGGTTGATCGAAGATCGTCGGAGGGAGTATTTCAGAGCTACGCATATTAGCCTCAATCGTTATGGCAAGGAGTACTCTTCTTCCGATTTGCCGAGTGTTAAATACAAACATTTTCCATTGGCTCATCTGGTTGAGGAGTTTGGAGAACCTTTGCCGACTCCTCGTTCAGACGTTAATCCCGAAATCGATAATAATTTCGATGACCAAGAGAGTGAGGAGGAGAATCCGGAAGTTGTGAATAATGCGGATGACGAAAGAGGAACGACAGGCGATCAGGATGTTCCAGCTGGCGTCAGCTCGTACTTGGGAGCAACCAAAAGAATTCAGATAGTGGCGAAAAATGAGTTTTGATTATTACTGCTTAACTTGTAATATTACTTTACTTTTGAACAAGACGATTTGTATTCTTATTGCATGATGTTTCAGCTTCTCCATCAATTATGATAATTAGACATAAATCTTTAATTCAGGC
The DNA here is from genome assembly GCA_003313485.2 of Penstemon barbatus. NCBI lineage: Eukaryota > Viridiplantae > Streptophyta > Magnoliopsida > Lamiales > Plantaginaceae > Penstemon > Penstemon barbatus. The sequence continues at coordinate 18,851,119 of CM064882.1, read as the reverse complement.
GTAATCATTATGTTTATGTCTTTTCGAATTCGTACGATCATCCATTGGCCATGTTTTCTGTTTCGCGCCCGTCGTTAGTGTCTGCCGCGTCTTTTCTTTCAGTATAAATACATACGGTAAAAAGTTTACTCGCTATTTATCGCACTACTCAATTCCGATAGAATATTCTCTCAAGGGAGGTCAATAAGCTTCTTCGATAGTTAAAATCATTTTTTAATTTTCGAGTATGAGTAATCTCTTCGGTAACACCTCAAAGTGTTCTTCACGTGATAATATCAGAAACCCTAAACCTAAGAGACCACGCAACGAGGGGCCCTCGGCGGGTCCTCCTCGATTCCAAAACATTAAAAGGTCGGGGACTTAGACTCTTGTCGTCCCTTCCGAGCATTCATCCGATCCGAATATTAGCTCGGAGCTCTCTCAACAAAATCCTATTGTCTCAACTGAGTTCGGAAGGAGATCTTCCCTTGGTCGGGTTGATTTTGGAGACATGTCCAATATGGAGCATTTCTTTAACATTCCTGTTTCCACTACTGCCCCTTCCTCCAAGCACAGTTTGCCGGAGAATACTCTTGACAACCCAAATCCTTCCTCTACTACTACTGAATTAGTTACTAGTGGAAGCCAAAATGATGCTGCCGTGGGAACGGGTAGCGACGGTCCCCTCTTGAATCCATCTTTGTCACAGTCTGCAACTCAGGGTTTTCATGACTTTTTACGTAGTGATACTACTGTCATGGCTACTTCTTTTGAAATCGGTGGTTCTTCCGTAGGTCGAGCTAGACCAAGGTCCGGTCGACGGACCGTTATCTCTTATTCGGGGAAAGAAACTTTTTTTAAGTCCCAACGAGAGGGAATCCCCGCGTATGTTGGACGATCGTTATATCCTTGAACAAGTTAGGGATATAACGGAGTCCGAAATTCCTCGTCATGATAAGATTCCCCTTAACAGTCAGTTGCCTGATTCTTGTGAACCTGATGCTTTGTCTTGGGATTTGGGTCTCAGTACCATTTTGCACGGTGAGTTGAAAAAGCATGAGGGTAGTTCCAATGTTCGCCTCTTTCAGTCCCTTGTCAAGCTATTTGAGCAGGTATCTATCTTTCCGAATTTATTCTTGTATTATCTTGGATTACTTTGTTACATACGAGTTCTCTCTTTTTCAGGGAAGATATTATGCCCTTCAACTGGGTGTTCAAGGCGATGAATTATGGTTTAATAAAGAGAACATGAAGCTTCGCTTGGACTCGGAGACCGCGAAGGTCGAGGGGCAGACTCTCCAAAATAGGCTACTTAATGATGATCTTCAGAAATTACGTGAAGAAAAGTTAACTGTTGAGAAGGAGAGGGATGATCTGACCCAGTTGAACACCCATTTAGAAGAGTCTCGTTGGCATGCATACGACCAAGGCTATGATGCCAGTTATCAGAAGCGTCGGGAGGAGCTGATGGCATTTTTGGACACTGCTACTCCTCGAAGGGGTGCTTCTTTAGGTCGACCTGGCGATGACAATCAGTTTTGATGACCTGCTTCTTCATTATTTTTTTTTTAGAATATTGGATGTAACCAATATGTGGTTATTTGCCAAGATATTTTGCTGTAAAATTTTTAATGACAAATTAAATTTTTGTTCAGTAAACCGCCTTGATTATCTAGCAAGTAGATGAGTTTAGATTTAATATATCTTTAACTTAATAGTGTTATAATCAAATACAAATCTCTTCATTAAGCAGGTGATTCGAATTTAGAAATCGAGAGGGACTTATCTGATATTTTCTTGAGGGCGATCAGCTTTGTCTGAGAGTGTTGTTTATGGCTGTCGACCAGCCGCGAGTATTTTCAGAACGTAAGCAAGTAAATAAGTTCATTGATTGACTATGAGCAATCCTTAGTCAATTCCTTTAATCCCTTTGTACATCAGAAATTGTTGAGCTTTTCGAAAAGGAATATTTATCTAGACTTCTTTCTTGTATTCAGCTTTCGAAGGACTGTAAGCTTATCACGCTTGTCGATGGTCGATCAGTCATCGTTGTCAGATATATTTTTTCTCTGTTATGAAGTTCTATATAAGGGCTTTATTACTACTCTCTTTTAAGCGTAGCTTTTATCTTTAGACTTGAATTTCCTTGAAAAGATTGTATTCTATCCTTTTGAACTCCATGTTTTTGTGTATTGGTCGTAAGCTTCATTTTCCTTAAATAAAACAATCATTATGCCTTCAGGTCATATTTTTTGGTGTGGGAGGAATTAGAAAATGTAGAACCGTTAGTCAGATCCAGCTTGTTTAGACCTCCTTAGGCAATTCTTTAATATATGAGGTAGTGACAAGTCCGTATGTCCTAGTAAGGACGACTGTCTCTTCTACTAGTCCGTAGATTTCTTGGACTCCAAGAGGAAAGCTGGATTCTATGTTATCAGGCTCTTATTTATCGTCAAAACGATCAACTATTTTGTCCTCCTGCTTACAAATTATTTATTTTTGGTAGAAGTAATTATTCCTCGTTGTAAATCTCCTTTTCTTAAGGACTATGTTCGTCAGTCGAGCATTCTTCGTAAACTTCTAAGTTGTCTCTCACTGAATCCATTGCAACGTATATGGATTTTTCATTCTGGTCAGTTCAACCTTGATACTTCATTCTCATCGAGCAGTTTTATCGACGATCCTAGCGCCGTTCCAACTTACTCGCATTAAATTTGGGAAGTCAGAAGTCGTATTCTCGTCCCTTGATCAGATTTCTATCCAGCCGTAGGATTAATTTAATATTTCCCTATAAATAGATAGGCAGTTTCATCCCATATCTATTCATACCGTACAGAATGGAGATATCAGTTTCGTTGGGTTTTATTTTGCCCAGTGATCCCATAATTTTTAAAAAGTCACATTATCGGGATTCATTATGTCGCAACAACTCAAGCATCATTTACCTTGTAATGACAGGTCCCATTAACGCCCTAGCTTTTACTGACTGTCCCATGTGACCTCTGCCTTGGTTTTCATGGGGTTGGGGTCCATGGTTTCTTGTTTGCACATGGAGGGTTCATACTTACCAAGCATCCCTGTTCTTGGATGTTACTTCCGAAGTGATTGACTGCCGGGGTGTGCTGGTAATTTTCAACTTTTGCGACGGTCCTCGAGAGATCCTGCTTTAGAGTAAAATTCAACCCCATCCTTCAAGCAGGAGCTCGTTTTTGGTCTAAAGACAGTTGCAAGGTATTTGTCTTGTAATGGTCTTTTCAGACTAAAGGTAGGACTGATCTTCAGAACCTGGCCATCGAACTAAATAAGTCGATCATCCTGAGCAGCATGCTTCTCAGATGGTTGGAGGGAAACATGGAGGTCGCTGGATGAAGATCGATGTTTCCGTGGACATTGTCGTGAAAGACTCCGATCTATTGGATAGGATTTTCCACTTTTGTATTTGTAAAGATATGTAAATCGAAGGATGCTCTTGTATTCGGATGAATAAAAGTTTATATTTCTCTATATCATTTATCTTCATATGCTTGTTCTCGCTTTGATTTCTCTCGATCATTGTTGCTTAGAGTTTTTTACCAATAGTGGCTTTAACACGTTTAATCATCATTTTAGGAGATTAATGAGTTTTTTATCGACCGGATCGAGGAGGAGCGTTTATCGAGCGAATCGATTTTACTCAACTCTTTAGGACTTAGGTTTTTTACCTAATTTTTCGTCTTCGGCATGGAGATCGAGGAGCGTTTGTCGAGCGAATTGATTTTACTCAACTCTTTAGGACTTAGGTTTTTTACCAAATTTTTCGTTTTAACCTGTTTTAGTCTTCGTCGGTATGGAGATCGACGAGTGTTTATCGAGCGAATCGATTTTACTCAACTTTTTAAGACTTAGGTTTTTTACCAATTATTGGCTTTAACCTATTTAATCGTTGTTATGGAGATCGAGGAGTGTTTATCGAGCGAATCAATTTTACTCAACTCTTTAGGACTTATGTTTTCTACCAATTATTGGCTTTAACCTATTGAATCGTTTTTATGGAGATCGAGGAGTGTTTATCGAGGGAATCGATTTTACTCAACTCTTTAGGACTTAGGTTTTCTACCAATTATTGGCTTTAACCTATTTAATCGTTGTTATGGAGATCGAGGAGTGTTTATCGAGCGAATCGATTTTACTCAACTCTTTAGGACTTAGGTTATTTACCAATGATTGTTTTTAACCTGTTTTAATCGTTGTTATGGAGATTCGAGGAGCGTTTATCGAGCGAATCAATTTTACTCAACTCTTTAGGACTTAGGTTCTTTACCAATGATTGGTTTTAACCTGTATTAGTCTTCGTCGGTATGGATATCGATGAGCGTTTATCGAGCGAATCGATTTTACTCAACTCTTTAGGACTTAGGTTTTTTACCAAATTTTTGGTTTTAACCTATTCAGTCATCGTCGGTATGGAGATCGAGGAGTGTTTATCGAGCAAATCGATTTTACTCAACTCTTTAGGAATTAGGTTTTTTACCAAATTTTTGGTTTTAACCTGTAAACCCTTCCGCTGTTTGGAGAACGAAGAGTGTCTATCAAACATGTCGACTTATACTCAACTCTGTAAGTTTGGTTGTTTATCAAATGTTGGTTTTAACCTTTTGAATCTCTGACTTTGGCTGATAACTCATAATCATTATATTTCAGAAGAAATCTTAAGCGAAGCCTTTATTACAACAAATAGTATGAAAAGGTTCAAATAAACAAAATTTAAAAAGAATAGGAAGGATAGCTGCTAGGATTTATTTTCCATAATATCTTCTAAGGTTGACCGCATTCCATGTCCTCGGTAGGTGTGTTCCGTCCAAGTGTGCAATTTTTATGAACCTTTCTTTCCTACACCAACGACGATGTATGGTTCATCCCAATTTTGTTGCAATTTTCCTACATGCTTGGACACTTCTACTTTTTTCAACACTAAGTCCCCTTCTTTGAAGGTTCGTACGTGCACCTTTTGATTGTAGGCCTTCTCCATATTTGATTTAGTGACTTGCAGTCGTATGGCAGCTTTTTATCTTAAGGCTTCAGTCAGGTCGAGATCATCTTCTCTAGCTTTTTCATTTTCCTGGCTATCATACATGTCGATCCTTGGGGTCGGGACTAGTGTTTCAATTGGAATTACAGCCTCCGAGCCGTATACCAAACTGAACGGGGTCTTGCCGGTTGAGCTCTTGACTGTTATCCGATTTGCCCTAAGTACTCCAGGGAGTTCATCCAGCCATCTTCCTTTGGCTGCCCCTAATCTTTTCTCCAAAGATTTTATTATCTCACGGTTTGCTACTTCAGTTTGTCCGTTCGCTCTTGGATGTCCTACGGATGTGAAGTTCTGTTGAATTCCTAGTTTAGCGCACCATTCCAATACTTGTTTTCTCGCGAATTCTGCTCCATTATCAGAGATTAGGATTCGTGGGATGCCAAACCGACATACTATGAACTTCCATAGGAAATTAATTACTTGGAATTGAGTTATCCGAGCAAGGGCGATGCATTCTATCCATTTGCTAAAATACACGACAGCGACCAGAACATACGCTTTCTTAGACCTGGCTATTGGAAAAGGTCCCACAATTTCCATTCCCCATTGATCAAATGGCCAGCACACAGGTATCGGGTGCATGTTTTCGGCTGGTGGATGGCTTATATTTGCATGAACTTGGCAATGATGACACTGTAGGCCAATAATATCCTGTTCGGAGGCATTTCAAAGCTAAAGCCTTGGCACCACTGTGATTCCCTGCCTCGCCTTCGTGTATCTCTCGAATTATATCATTGGTTTGTGTTTCGGAAATGCACTTTAGTAGAACTCCGGATACCGATCTTTGATAGAGTTTTCCTTCTATTATCGTATATTTAGGAGCTCGATATTTTATTTTCCAAGCTACATTTAGGTCAAGCGGCAGGTTTCCTTCACGGAGGTAATCTATCATCGGAGTCATCCAGCTCCCTTCAACTTCTTCGATTTCCATCATTTCAGCGACTGGTTTCTCATCAATGTCGATTGCTGGTGTATTGGAGATTAACCAGTTGATCACTCTTTCTGTTTTGCCATCGTGAGATCCTGTAAATCTAGAAAGTTGATTTGCCCATTTGTTTTCCGAACGTGGCAATTCCTTTAGTTTAGCGTGGTACTTGACCATGTTGAATTCCTTTGCCTCATATAGGCCTTCAATTTGTCTTTGTACCAACTCCGAATCAGTCAATACTTTGAGAGATTTTATGTTGGCTTTGATCGCCATTTCCATTCCTGCAATTAATGCTCCGTACTCGGCTTCATTGTTAGTTACCACGAAGTCCAACGTTATCGCATAATTTATATCTTCTTTATTTGGTCCGGAAAGTTGATTCCAGCTCCGTCTACCTCACGGCTCGAAGCACCGTCGACGTACATTAACCAGGTTTGATTTTCTACCATCAAGATATCATTATCAAGACTGGTCGACTCACTGCGTTCTAATACCGAGGTCGGAGTTTCTAATAGGAAGTCGGCCATAACTTGGGCCTTAATAGCAATGCGCGGTATATATTCGATTTCGAACTATCCTAGTTCGATCACCCACTTAATTAATCTACCAGAGGCTTCTGGCTTTGCCAAGATTTGTCTTAGTGGTTGATTCGTAAGCACTACTATTTTATAAGTTAAAAAGTATGGTCGGAGTTTGCGTGCTGCCACCACTAAAGCCAAGGAAAATTTCTTTATCTCCAAATAATTCTTCTCCGCTCCTTGTAGTAACTTGCTTAGATAGTAAACAGGCTTATGTTCCGTACCTTCTATCTTTACTAAGACCGAATTGATGGCTACTGTAGAGATAGATATGTAAATGTGTAATGGTTCACCTTCAGTTGGTTTGGCTAGTAATGGAGAGGAGGTTAGGTATTCCTTTAATTGGTTGAATGCTTGATAGCACTCTTCGGTCCAAACAAAGTTTTTTGCCTTTCGTAAAGTTTGAAAGAAGGGCAAACTTCTATTCACTGACTTGGATATGAACCTATTCAATGCCACAATTTTTCCTACTAAACTTTGCACTTGAGAAATTGTTTTAGGTGGTCTCATTTCAGTTATAGCTCGAATCTTTTCGGGATTTGCTTCAATTCCTCTTTGGTGGACCATGTACCCTAAAAACATTCCAAATTTTACCCCAAATGTACATTTTGCGGGGTTTAGCTTCATTTCGGTATTTTCTTAATATCTGAAAACATCGATCGAGATGTTTTACGTGGTCGGCTTCATTCATGCTTTTGACCAACTTATCGTCCACGTAGACTTCCATTATTTCTCCGATCAGCTTCCTGAACATTAGGTTAACCAGTCTCTGATAAGTGGCACCAGCATTCCTAAGGCCGAATGGCATAACAATAAAGCAATATACACCCTGCTCCGTTATAAAAGCAGTTTTCTCCTGGTCTCGCTCATCCATGTAGATTTGGTAGAAACCTTGGAAAGCGTCCATCATGCTAAAGATAGCAAAACCTGCAGTTGAGTTAACCAACAAGTCGATTCTAGGGAGAGGATAGGGGTAACGTGGACATAGCTTATTTAAGGTCGGTGAAATCGTTGCACATCCTCCATTTATTATCCCTTTTATCCCCTTTAGCCACTAAGACAACATTGCATAGCTATTCCGAGAGTGTATTTCCCGAATTTGTTTTGCTCGACTTCTGCTTTTATTATCTTGTTTTTTATTAGCCCGTGATTCTTCTTCTTTTGTCGTGCTGGTTTCGCCATTGGATCGATTTTTAGTGAATAAGTAATTACCCTTGGGTCGATGCCCTAGATATCGTTCACACTCCAAGCAAATATGTCAACATTTTTCCTGAGAAAGTTTACTAGCAATACTTCCTCTTCCGAGCTGAGTTTGGTTCCAATCCTGGTCGTTTTCGAAGGATCTCCTTGAACGAGCATAATATCCTTATGTTCTGGTGGCCTTATGGTCAGATCGACCGTCTCCTTTCCTTTTCGATCTATCTTGTCAGTGCTGGTGATGGGGGCTATTTCGCACCCTATATATTACTCGAATCGAATGAAGAAATTAAGATCGATCCGACCAACCCAAACAGATCGGGATTTCCTCGCAGACCCAACAAAGCGCAGCTCTCTTCGATCAGAAGATGATACTCCGGACCCATGAAGGATAATTGGGCCAAGTCCTATTAGGACTATGTTTCCTTGTAACGCTAGGTTAAACATTGTATAAATACCAGGCTAAACATTGTATTAGACAACTACGAAATCCTCCACTTTAAGGATATTCATATATTCTCTGCCTAAGGCATTACAACTGAATAAGAATCAATATCATTCATAGTATTTTTTATCTCCAGATTAAAGTGTTATTAGCTTTCTTTGTGGTTTTGCTTCTTGTTCTTAATCAATGCTTTTCTTTGTGTTTGATCCATCCGGAATAAAGTAACAGAGCCCTACTTAATATATATACACAAATATCGTAAACCCCACCGATATTACAAATTTACTGATATACAATTAACCCGACGAAATCCGGTTAAATCAGTTGGCGCCCACCGTGGGGCTAGGTTAATTATTCGAATCGACACATGGCTCGCCCAAGGAAAAGCGCTCGCGTCGGAGCGAGAAGCAATACGACCACAGGTCACAACACATCTGAAGATCCACAAGACAACAACGATAACAACAATCCAAACACCAATGAAAACCTCCCAGATACCCGTTCACGTCAGCAGGAACACCAAGGAGGTCTTACCGGTACAATACCAGAGGAACCGGAGCTCCCCGAAATACCCGCTCCTCTCCCTGGCGCTCAGGAAAAACTGAAACAAATAGCGATGCTCTTCAAGTCACTCTCTCCAGAAGAATTGCTAGTTTTAGACCAAATTCCTCGAAACGTTACGGCTCCCGGAGCAACTCCTGCGACAGGAGTGCCAAGGCCGAACGAACGGACCTCTCAACAAGCTGACAGCCCAGCAAGTGAGCGTCGCTCGCTGCACAGCCCACAGCAGGTCAATTCTAAACCCTCCGCCAACCGTCCCCAAAGAAGAACTGGTCGAAGAGTACCACAAGCAGTTCGCAGCGGATCGAAGGAACGAACGATCATCCCAATCGAAGATGATATAGATGATACAATCCCCTATAGACCAAGAACGACTCGATTCTCAGAACGAGAAATTGAAAGGATGGTACAGGAGCGACTCGAACAACGATTACGATCTGCACAAAACCCCTGGGCCCGGACTACAGAACTCCAGGAAAGCCTTGCGGCTTGCTCTCCTTTCTGCAGGGAAATAAAAGAAGCACAGTCCGCAGGACAGGTCCCGGGAAGACTACCCCGATATGATGGAACCACCGACCCGGACGATTATATCTTTAGCTTTACGAACATAATGAATTTGTATGCTCACTCCGCCGAATTCACCGCCAAGCTAATGGTAACAACATTCGAAGGACTCGCGCTGGATTGGTTCGCCAAACAGCCGGCCAACTCTATATTCAGTTTTCGGGAATTATGCAATAAACTAATACAGCAATTTGCCAGTCAGAGGAGGCAAAAACTTCCGATGAGCTACCTAGGAACCATACACCAACAAGAGGGAGAATCCCTAAGAAATTGGTTGGCAAGGTTCAACGTAGAATTACTCAAAATCGACTCACCGAATATCGATTACATAATTTCTATCCTCTTCGACCTCACTAAAAATAGGCAGTTTGGAAACGCCCTTAGTCGAAAACAACCGAGAACATTTGCCGACATTATGAGCTTGGCTTCTAAGTATATGACCCAAGAAGAGATGAATTCCTTTAAGGATAAAAACAAAAACAAAGCCACCACCTCAGGCTCCAAACGGCACGATAGGTTTCCTACCCAAAAAGCTTCGGATTACGAGCGATCTTCCAGGAGAGGTAATGTTTTCCACCGACTGGAATACAACAAAGCCGATCATGACAGACAACCTAATTTCTACCAAAGACCAAGAAACCAAGATCAACCAATAAGAAGCAGGGTGAATCAAGTAGAACACCCAAGGTTAAATGTTCCAATGGAAGAAATATTGGAAGTCCTAGAAAGAAATAACTGGATTCCTGAAGCGAGGAAAATCGCGCAGCCAAGACCAGGCTCTCGAAACTACGATCAATACTGCAAATACCATAGGGCACATGGACATCGAACGGAGAATTGTTTTCACCTTAAGAGAGAAGTTGAGAAACTTATCGAGCAAGGAAAACTCGACGAATACATAGAGCGAGATAATCATAAAAGGGAAAGAAGTAGAAGCCCTCAGAATGTTGATCGAAGGAGAAATTCTCGTCAAAGGTCACCCGAACGCCGACCTATTTCGGAATCGAATCACGACCAGATCAATGGAACTATCCATACGATCTCCGGGGGTCCCGCGGGTGGAGATAGTCGTAACGCCCGGCGAAGAACTGCCAGGTCCATCATTGGAAACTCAAAATACCCAAAAGAAATTTGGACCCTGGAAAGCAGGCCATCAAACGATCAACAGATCAGTTTTAATGAAGGCGAAGCGCCTAAAAATATTGTCTGGGACGCAAGAGAGGATAACCCCGACTTCCCTATGGTAATATCGCTAGAAATAGCAAATTACAATGTCAAGAGAATCTTAATCGATAATGGGAGCTCAGCCAATATTATCTCCCGAGAAGTTTTAGCCCAAATGGACTTGGGACAGATAAACTTGCAGAAAGTAGCTACGCCATTAATAGGATTCGGAGGGTCCGAAATCATCCCCAGCGGAACGATAACCTTAAGCGTATCGCTCGAAAAAATACCCCACCGAACAGTGAAGCTACTGAAATTTTTAGTAGTAGAGACCCCATTCGCTTATAATGCAATATTGGGACGACCTGCTCTCAATCTATTCCGAGCTGTTGTCTCTACTTATCATCAGAAGATAAAGTTTCCAACCGATACAGGCATCGGAGAAATAACAAACGACCATTGCATGGCTTGGGACTGCTATAGTACTTCGTTAACAATGAAAGAACATCCTAAGTCCGTTACTCCGAGCAAGAGAAAGATCGAAGGCGATCTCATTAGAAACGAGGTTGGAATTCCTAGTACTGATCGACTAGATAAAAAGGGGAAAGAACCGCTAGACTTATCTTTGAAACCTCCTGAACACAAAGATATAATTCTAGTAGAAGGCGACTCATCCAAAAAGACGAGAATTGGTACAGAGTTGAGCGAAGAAGGAGAAATAATGCTGATCGACTTCCTCAGAAACAATGCCGATGTCTTCGCTTGGAGCGCAAATGACATTGAAGGAATTGATCCTCGAATAATAAAACATTCCCTAAAAATAGATCCTTTGGCGAAACCCGCTAGACAGAAGAAGAGAAATCATGGACCGGTGAAAGATAAAATTATCAAAGCCGAGGTAGAAAGGTTGCTCGAGGCAAAACAAATCCGAGAAATTCATTTCTCGGAATGGCTATGCAATGTAGTACTAGTCGCTAAAGGAGACAAAAAAGATAATAAATGGAGGATGTGTAATGATTTCACCGACCTTAACAAGTTGTGTCCACGCGACCCATATCCCCTCCCGAGGATTGACTTATTGGTCGACTCGACCGCTGGCTTCGCGTTATTCAGTATGATGGACGCCTTCCAAGGGTTTTACCAAATATACATGGATGAGCGGGACCAAGAAAAGACCGCGTTCGTAACCGAGCAGGGAGTTTATTGCTTCATAGTGATGCCATTCGGCTTAAGAAATGCCGGAGCTACTTACCAAAGGTTAGTAAACCTAATGTTCAAAGAATTAATCGGAGAACTGATGGAAGTCTACGTGGACGACATGCTGGTCAAAAGTATGAACGAAGCAGATCATGTAATGCATCTCGATCGATGCTTTCAGATCTTAAGAAAATATCGTATGAAGTTAAACCCCGCAAAATGCACCTTTGGTGTCAAATCAGGAAAATTCTTGGGATATCTAGTCCACCAACGCGGAATAGAAGCCAACCCAGAAAAAATCCGAGCCATAACTGAAATGAAACCTCCTAAAACAATCTCTCAAGTACAAAGCCTAGTTGGAAAGATCGTAGCATTAAACAGGTTTATATCAAAGTCTGCAGACAAAAGCCTCCCTTTTTTCCAAACTCTCCGAAAGGCAAAGAACTTTGTTTGGACCGAAGAGTGCGATCAGGCCTTCGAGCAGCTCAAAGAATATTTGACGACACCCCCGATGTTGGCAAAACCAACAGAAGGAGAACCATTGTTTATGTACATTTCCATTTCCGACGTAGCAATTAGTTCAGTACTAATTAAAGTCGAGGGCTCAGAGCATAAGCCTGTATATTATCTCAGCAAGTTATTACAAGGGGCGGAGAAGAATTACTTAGAAATAGAAAAATTCACACTGGCCTTAGTGGTGGCCGCGCGGAAACTCCGACCTTACTTCTTAACTTACAAAATCATCGTCCTGACGAATCAGCCACTAAGGCAAGTTCTAGCAAAACCAGAAGCCTCCGGTCGATTAATCAAATGGGCCATCGAACTCAGTCAGTTCGAGGTAGACTACAAACCAAGGATTGCCATCAAGGCCCAAGTGTTGGCCGATTTTATATTAGAAACACCGACACAGGCTACTGAATCATCGAGCTGCCTCAGCAGCGATGTCTTGATCATTGAAGATCAAACCTGGCTAATGCACGTCGATGGTGCTTCATGCCGAGAAGGAGGAGGCGCCGGAATCAACTTCTCCGGACCAAACAAGGAAGATTTAAATTACGCAATAACACTGGACTTCGTTGTGACAAACAATGAAGCTGAATATGAAGCATTAATCGCAGGAATGGAAATGGCGATCAAAGCCAATATAAAAAGTCTTAAAGTCCTAACTGATTCAGAATTAGTGCAAAGACAGATAGAAGGCCTATACGAGGCTAAGGAATTCAACATGGTCAAATACCTCGCCAAAGTGAAGACTCTGGCCGAGAGATTTGAAAGTTTTAGTATCCAGAACATCCCGCGTTCGGAAAATAAATGGGCCGATCAGTTATCAAAATTCACAGGATCCCAGGATGGAAAGACCGAACGGGTGATCAACTGGTTGATCTCTAATACACCAGCAATTGACATCGATGAAACACCAGCGATGGATATAATGGAAATCGAAGAAGCCGAAGGGAACTGGATGACCCCTATGATAGACTATCTTCGAGAAGGAAAATTACCACCCGACCAAAATGAAGCTCGGAAAATAAAATATCGAGCTCCGAAATATACACTCATAGAAGGAAAACTCTACCGAAGATCAGTATCAGGGATTCTTCTGAAATGCGTACCTGAATCACAAACCCTCGATATACTACGGGAAATACATGATGGGGATGCAGGAAATCACAGCGGATCAAGAGCATTGGCTTTAAAATGTCTCAGGACAGGTTACTATTGGCCGACCATCAATAAAGATGCCGCTCAATATGTCCAAGAATGTCATCACTGCCAGATCCATGCTAACATATGCCATCGACCAGCAGAAAACATGCACCCTATTCCAGTTTGTTGGCCATTCGATCAATGGGGAATGGACATCGTGGGACCTTTCCCAGTGGCCAGATCAAAGAAATCTTATGTCCTGGTCGCCGTAGAGTACTTCAGCAAATGGATAGAATGCGTCGCCCTCGCACGAATAACCCAATTCCAAGTTATCAATTTCCTATGGAAATTCATAGTTTGTCGATTCGGCATCCCAAGGGTCCTTATCTCCGATAATGGAACTCAATTCGCGGGCAAACAAATAATAGAATGGTGTACAAAACTTGGAATCCAACAGAATTTTACCTCCGTAGGACATCCTCGAGCAAATGGACAAACTGAAGTAGCAAACCGAGAAATAATAAAATCTTTGGAAAAAAGATTAGGAGCAGCCAAAGGAAAATGGCTTGATGAACTCCCAGGAGTATTATGGGCTAATCGGACCACAGTAAGGAGCTCAACTGGGGAAACCCCATTTAGCTTAGTATATGGGTCGGAAGCGGTTATCCCTGTGGAAACACTAATCCCAACGCCGAGAGTAGAAATGTTCGATGATAAAGAAAATGAAAAGTCAAGAGAAAACGACATTGATTTAACAGAAGCTTTAAGAGATAAAGCTGCTGTACGCTTACAAGCCACTAAAGCTAATATGGAAAAAGCATACAATCAAAAAGTACGCATCCGAACCTTCAAGGAAGGAGATTTGGTCTTGAAAAAGGTAGAAGTATCCAAACATGTGGGGAAGTTACAACAAAATTGGGATGGACCTTACATCGTCATTGGCGTGGGAAAGAAAGGTTCATACAGAATTGCACACTTGGATGGAACTGCCTTACCAAGAACCTGGAATGCTGTCAACCTTAGGAAATACTATGGTAAATAAATTTTAGCAGGTTATATTGCATTATTCTACTTTTTACTTCATCAAATTTCAATCTTTGTAATAAAGGCCTAGGCCTAAAGTTCAATTATTAAAGATTTCTTTGGCATTTTATATATGTCGATTATATCGGTTAAACATTCATCGGAATCGCACAATCATATTGCCAGAAACAAAACGAGTAGAGTAAACATTGATCCGCTCAATAAAAACTCCTCGATATATCAAAAAAGACTTTTTGGTTAAAAACCTAAGTCTACAATCAAAAACGAGTCGAGTAAACGTTGATCCGCTCAATAAAAACTCCTCGATAGATAAAAAAAAAAGACTTTTTGGTTAAAAACCTAAGTCTACAATCAAGAACGAGTCGAGTAAGCATTGATCCGCTCAATAAAAACTCCTCGATATATCAAAAAGACTTTTTGGTTAAAAACCTAAGTCTACAATGAAAAACGAGTAGAGTAAACATTGATCCGCTCAATAAAAACTCCTCGATATATCAAAAAGACTTTTTGGTTAAAAACCTAAGTCTACAATCAAGAACGAGTCGAGTAAACATTGATCCGCTCAATAAAAACTCCTCGATAGATCAAAAGAAGACTTTTTGGGTTAAAAACCTAAGTCTAATTAAAAAACGAGTCGAGTAAACATTGATCCGCTCAATAAAAACTCCTCGATAGATCAAAAAGAAGACTTTTTGGGTTAAAAACCTAAGTCTAATTAAAAACGAGTCGAGTAAACATTGATCCGCTCAATAAAACTCCTCGATATAATCAACGATCAAAGAAGACTTTTTGGGTTAAAAACCTAAGTCTAATTAAAAAACGAGTCGAGTAAACATTGATCCGCTCAATAAAAACTCCTCGATAGATCAAAAAGAAGACTTTTTGGGTTAAAAACCTAAGTCTAATTAAAAACGAGTCGAGTAAACATTGATCCGCTCAATAAACACTCCTCGAACTATTTTTCTAAGTCTAATCAGAAAAGAGTCGAGTAAACATCGATCCGCTCGATAAACACTCCTCGAACTATTTACGACGATCAAAAGGACCTTTTGGGTTAAAAACCTAAGTTCTAAATCATAACAAGTCGAGTAAACATTGATACGCTCAATAAAAACTCCTTGATCTGTTCTTAATGATCTAAATGATCTGCCAAAATTTTGGAGATAGACTAAGTATAAAATCGTTTGCTCGGAAGCTATTACTCACAAATATATTATGACAGAATTAACGACAAGGAAAGATGCGAGGGATAAAAATATATTTTATTCATCAAATCAGTTACATACAAAAGTCCTACGTTACAAAGATCTACATACTTATTAAAGATCATTACAATGTGTAAATGAGATAATCCTCTATTATCGGCGATCTTCACGACAATGTCCACGGAAACACCAATCTCCTCCCTAGTACCTCGTCGATTATGATAAACCACCTAAGAAGCATGCTGCTCAGGATGGTCGACTTCTTTGGTTCGACGGCCAGGCTCTGAATATCAAATGTTCTTCCAGACGAAATGAACATTACCAGCCAGATAGCTAAGCATTGCTCACTCACCCGCAAGAAGATACTGCTTTTACTTTATCTATAAAACATTTTACTCTATAGCAGCATCTCTTCGGGACCGTCGTGAAACGGTAAGTTTACCAGCCACCCCGGTGGTCTATCACTCCTGAGGTTACATCGAAGAACAGGGGTGACTGGCAAGTATGAACCCACCATGTGCAAACGGAAACCACGGACCTCTAAGTTGATGAAGACAAAAACTGAGATCTCATGGGACCCGTCGATACAAGATAGGGCTGACATGGGACCCGTCAATACAAGACTGGGAATGACTTCACTATTTTGAACAAATAATTCATAGTAATGTGATTTTTTGAAGACAATGGGATCAGAGGGCAGAATAAAATCTAAGGAATTTGAGATCTCCATTCTTTTTGGTAAGTTGCAAATGGAGAACATAAACCAGCCCCCTATTTATAAGGGTAGATCTAAGGGATCCAACGGCTGAAAAAGTTTTTGATCAACGGATACAGATACGACCCTTTGACTCCCCGTAATAAATGCAAATAAGTTGGAACGGCACCATCTATTCGCCTCAACTAATCGACAACGAGAAAAGTCTTGGATCGAAGCGATCACCCCAAATAACACAAGTAAACCTAAAGAACTCCAGAGTGGTCATACTGGAACGATCATACTTCATGGTCGATAGCTTCAAAACCTAGAAGCCACAAACGATCTTGAAAATCACAGCGAAAAGGACAGTTGCTCGATAGAAGATAGAGGATAAAAGACCAAACCCTTCACCATACGAGGGACGTCAATGCCTCATACATCATATGGAAGACCATCGACTAAGCTATACAGAAACTCCTATGGAGTCCAAGATATCTGACATAGAAATCAGGAGAATAGTCCTCCTTAGTCTACATGGCAAAGACGTCACTGCCTAACATACCAAAGAATTGCTTAAGGAGGTCTGAACAAGATAGATCTGGCCATGAACGCTACATTTTCCAATTCCTCCCATATCAAGAAAGTGATATAATGGTACACTAGCCAAGGAGCATATCGTTCAAAAATTGATTCTGGGAAATATAAGGGTTTGGAAAAAATTGGAAGGGACATTTTTCAGTAGAATGACATAAAGAAAACCGAGGATCAACAAAGGGACAGTAACCTCCTTATATAAGATTTGGATCACAAAAAGACAAAAGTACAAAGCGTAGAATGAGCATCGACAAAGATGTCGAACTTTATCGATATAAACAACACATTGTCTAAATTATGACTAAAACATGCTAAAGTGCATGTAAACCAAAGGAATATACTGGATTTGATCGACAAACGACTCGACTTGCAGAAGCTAACATTGTATATGAGTACAAAGGAAGAACGAGCATAACAAAGTGTATATAAAGAAGATAATTGATCAGGCAAGAGCCTGCCTACAAAAGATCATCAGTTCTAATCTCCTACTCCTCCCATTACAAAAATTTCAGCCCAAGTAAATACACAAACGTCGGGCCACAAAAAAAAAAAAAAAAAAAAAAAAAAAAAAAAAGAGACAGTCCAAGGCCTGCCAGGTCAAGCAAAGGTCACTGAGAAGAACGGTCAGCAGGCCGACTACCAGAAACAGCTTTCCGAGGAGTCAGACTCCCAGCAAAAGCCATCAATTCTTCTTGACGCTTTAGATAACCGGCGTCATAACCTTCCTCATAGGACTGCCGACGAGATTCTTCCGCCAAAACAGCTGCCTGAGCTAAATTATCTCTCTCCTTTTCAAGGACAACTTTTTCGGCTTCCAATTTTTGAAGATCATCTCTATCAAGTTGCAGCTTCAACTCCAAACCTCTGCTTTTAGCTTTCTCGGACTCCAACTGACTCTGAAGAACTCTCCGATGATTCCACAGTTCGTCATTTTGCACACCCAACTGGAGCGCAAAATACTTGCCCTAAGAATAGAAAGAGTAAAAGAAATCGCCTTACAACGAGGAATTCTAAACAAAGAACAGGAAAAATATTAGAAATATCTTTACCTGCTCACATATCTTCACCAAAGATTGAACAAGGCGAACATTGGAGGCATCTTCGAGCTTCCTCAACTCGCCAGGCAAAATAGTACTCATGCCTAGGTCCCATGACAAAGCATCGGGTTCAACAGAACCGGGCAGTTCGCTGGTCAAAGGGACACCATCAGAACGAGGAGTCTCCGACAAAAGAATGTCTTCAACTTGCTGTAGGATGCATCGATCATCTAATTGACGAGGAGATTCTCTCCCGTCGGGACTAACAGTGGTCTCCTTGCCCGAAGCAGAAATTACGGTTCGGCGGCCAGACCCGGAACCAGTTCGACCCCCGGAAGGTCCTCCAGACTCAAAGGAGGTAGTCATCATAGTAGTATCATTAAACAAAAATTCTGGGCAATCCTGCACAATAGATTGTGCTACGGAAGGATTGACAAATAAATTGTCGCCAGTTTGCCCTCCGCTAGTGATTGGGGCAGTAGAAGCTGACAAAGGAAGGGAAACAGCAAAATCCCCTCCAGGAAAAACATGCTCAAAGGAAGGAGCATTTGAACTAACAGCAATATTATAAGCCGGTTCCTCGTTCGACATATCGCCAAAGGCATACCGACCAGGAGAAGGCATTCTTCCTACTTGAGTGGAAGCAGGAAGGATTGGTTCAGAAAACGACGAGTCTACCGCAGAGAGAGGCTCAGAAACAATAACACTGGTATAAATCTCCGACCTAATTGTTTGGGACGAACGAGGAGGTTCCATCGACGGTCCATCTCTTCGATGCTTTTTGGATCTATTATCACGAGCGCCCTCACGGGAAGGTCGCTTCGAAGTATTACCAAAGAGGTTACTCATGGTCGGATTATGAAAAAGCACAATTTAATATCGAGAAGGTTTATCGACTAACTAAAAGACGAGTATTCTATCAAGAGAGAAGTATAGCAGTAAAAACAAGTCAAGATTTTACCTTTCGTATTTATACTACGCGAAAGGACGCGATAGACCTAAAGAAAGGGCGCGAAACAGCAGAAATGACCTTGGAGCAAACGCTAGAATATGAAAAGACACACGCATAATGATTATGCCAGATTTAATGACTTGTCTGAATTATTACGGCGAAGCCGAAAAGACACGACTGTCAGAATACGAAACGCTTAGCGTACATAGAGAAGAAAAGGTAAAATTACAATTATTGCATACGAGTAAAATAATTACAAAGATTATTCAAGAAATCACTATCTTAAAGAGCCTGCTCACTATCCGAAACTCTCTGGTCGCTACCGACGACCTCAGTTGTACCAATGTCCGCTTCCTCTTCTTCCTCGACTTCGGGATCAACAAAAGTATTATCGAGCTCTTCATTGACGTCAGAAGGAGGAATGGGCAATGGATTTCCAAATTCTTCGACAAGGTGAGCTAGAGGAAGACCTTGATATAGAACATCTGGGACCTCGGAAGAAGAATAAAGTTCACCATGCCGATTCAACCGAATATGAGCGGCCTTGAAATACTCTTTTCGACGATCATCGATCATCTCCATAGCGACCAGCTGATGAATCGCTTTCTTAAAAGTATTTTCAAGTAAAGGGCCGACCATCCGATACACCAACGCCGTATGAACAGGAGAGTTGAGGAATTCACGAACAGCACATTCGTCAGATTTCCTGACATATCTATCTCTTTGCCTAAGGGGAATATCGTTTTCATGCTCCTCTAAAGAAGCTTCAAGGCTTGACACTTGAGATTCCAGCTCACTAATTCGAGTCGTGCTCTGTAACTGAAATTCTTCTAACTTTCTAGCCATTTGATTGGCCTGCTCTTGAGCACGAGAAACCTCCATCACCCTATTCAACACTTCTTGATCGTCGGTCTCGGCAGCACGAGTTTCTACGACGGGAACAGAAGAAGATGTCGAGGGACCAACCTCTGAACCAGAAGATTTATGAAGCAAAGCTTTATTCTTCTCCTCCAAGAACTCGCACTGTTGTTTCCAAAGTGCATTCTCATAGGCGTAAGACGTAAGACACGTCTTAGTCTGAACAAGTAAAGAGGGCAAGAAAAAGAGATGGATTAAGTAAATTAAGGAAGACACTTAGAGTTATCTATTAACATAATTGAAGGAAAAGGATATCACCTTTTCAGCATAAAGACAAGCTCGTTGGAATTTCTCCAGAGGATCCTTATGAAGAAGTTTATTCAGATCGCGGGTAAAAACACCAGACAAAAGAACACGAGTTGCCTTATCGATCGCGTTCTCGTTATCATCGTGGATAAGAGAGTCCTTCTCGGAATAACCGGCGGCTCTCTTTCCCTCCAAATGTTCCTCGATCATTTCGACAAGAGTAGGTCTTGGGTGTTTTTCTCCGACTAAAGAAAGATCCTGGCCGGAACGTCCATAATAACTCCTCTTCCTATCGACTGGGTTATTGGTTGGATGAGGTTTCGACCAGGTGTGACATCCTCGAACGCCTAAAGATGTCCTAAGAGAAAGAGGAGGATAACCAGGTCCCGTGCCCTGACGAATAGGGGGCTCCTGAGGAGATTCTGATGATTCCTCTCTGTCCTCTTCGGATTCATGGCCTAACTCCAACTTCCTTTTTCGTGACGCTCTCTGCTCAATAGGCGCATTCTCGGCGGATTTAGAAGATTTGGAAAGGACCATCTTTCCCTTCGAAGAATGTCGTGAATTCTCTACCATATCAGCTGAAAAAGAAATTAATCATAAATTATGCACCTTCCCAATAAATGATGTCATCACAACACTAAGATCAAATAAATTACTAACCAAGAGGTTCAGATGGTGTATTGATGGGAAAACTGTGAATGCTTAACCCCGCCTTACGAAGGAAAGCTTCCCCGATCAGAAGAGCGCTTTGGTATTTGTTTGTACGCGATTCGAAAATATCAGCAATAAACTGTGCATCGTCAGGAACAAGTTCACCAGTCGGAGAGCGACCTCCTGGAATCCAATTAGAATCATGATCCCATGAAAAAGGCACACTCGTACCATCCGCTAAAGGAAGACTAGACGGAGGACGAACAAAGAAGAAATGAGATTTCCATAAGGGATTACTAGAAACAGGGGGGTCAAAGATTGCTCGGCTAGGTCGTTGGCTAGCGAAGAAATATCCACGATTTGAAGAACTAGAAATATTAAAGCGAAAAAGTTGTTTAAAATTACGGAAAGAAGGTTTAAATCCCTTGGCGATCATCAAAACCGAAAAGCAAACTACAAAAGCAACGGAATTAGGAACCAACTGTGTCAAGCACACACTAAAAGTTTTCAAAACTTCCAGAAAGAGGGGAGACAAAGGAAGACGAAGTCCACTGTTGAAATGAGCCGTATAAAAGGCTCGGCATCCCTCCGGGGGAGACGTAACCCTATCAGTAGGGGAAGGAAGAATTATCTCAGAACCTTCCGGGAAATACTTGATATAACTATTCGCGACCTCAAAT